>LPNX011156737.1:106911-154546 GCA_001517045.1 Pseudotsuga menziesii
ATAATACTGGAGTACACATATTGCAGTACATATTGTTTACTAAAAATAAGCAAGTGCTACCTTGTAGGTAGTCCACGAGGCTTAGCTTAGAGATAGTTAAATTGCATTTCTAGAAAATGAAAACATGTACTAAGGATAGCCCAATTACATAGTCCCCACTTGGTTTAAAAATAGTCTTCAACTACATTTCAAAATAGTAAAATTAATTTAATATATATAGTCACATTGCATTTCAAAATATTAAACGCAATATAATAAATATAATGCATATATTATTAAAATAAAGTATTAATTTAGAAATAGTCAAATTATATTTCACTAATAATTAAGAGCATTGTACAAAAAATTATAAATATGGACTTTCTATTTTAATTAGAGTTGAATTTGTCGACATCCAATAACATACTTAATTAACAAATATTTAAATTGATTTTAAAAAAATATTAATATATTTTTAACTAATATTAAAAGTTTTTATCAAAATTTAAGAACATTACAAAAACTTTATAAATATGTTTTCCCAAGTTTAATATTTAGGATTGAATTTGTACATATCAACAACATAAATAATTAAAAAATAATTTCATTTCATTTCATTTATATGAAATTTTGACTTTAATACAAAATTGTTTTAATAAAAAATCATATAATCCACAATAACGTGGACAAGTGGCTAGGTGATTGACCTTGTATTAACATTGAGGTTCAACACCATACGATACTAGTAATAGAAAAATATAGTGTAGACCTGGACATTATATGTATGATTTTCTAATTTTAATTAGGATTGAATTTGTACATATTAACAACATAAACAAATACTAATTAAATTGAATTTTACAAAATAATTTTTTTTTATATAGTAAAATCTATAAAAATGTAATGTAAAAATTAATTTTAATTTGAAAACAAATTTTAATAAAAATTCATAAAATAGAAATAATAGAAAATGTACACAATCTTGTTATCTAAAATCTCTTTAATAAATAGAGTATTTTGGACAATTGGCTTTTTTTTTTCTTCCTTTCAGCAGAAAAAATACCAGATCCTGTTATTCATTAGAATCATAGATCATCATATGCATATAGACTGTCTCCATAGATAGGATTCTATGGGATCCTCTTGACTCGATGAGTCTCCTTCATCATATCATGGACAGTGGGAAACAACCTGTTGAGTAGCAGGCATTTATCATCACTCTTGTGTAAACAGGTCAGATTTTAATCATATTCCTGATAAGAGCAGAAATAACATAAAAAATGTGCATAAGAAGATGGCAGAACGTCTCTTTATGGGAGTGCTTGGATCCCAGCTGATAAACCTCAATAATGTGCTTAAAGGGTCAGCACACACTAATATAACTGAAAATTACCATGTTCAGTAATCTTGTCCAAAAGATGTTCCTGGAAATTCCCAAAGCCCGAATCAAGAGAGAGGGCAGATTTTGAGAGACTATCTGCAATCTGATTATGCTCACGATATATGTGTTTCATGATCATATCCAGAAAAAAAAAGAAGTAAATCTTTAACATCATCACACCAATGGTTTAGATGTGGTAAGTTTAGTGTGCCTTTTCCAGATGCCCATGATATGATGACAAGGGAATCTCCAAAAATAGAGTGAAGAGGTATTCCCATGATCTTTGAGACAGAGAGAAGAGCCCAAAGAGCCATCAGCTTTGATTTTGTGTTTGTACTCTTTCCACAGCCCATGGAGAAGTGGATACTGTGGGAACTACTCAAAAACAAAATGAAGCCATCCCCCCCTATGTTCTTGGCGGCTGCACCATCGAAAAACCCACAAGGAAACTCCATTTTGGAGGCATCCCAATCATTCTGTATTTTATCTTTTTATTAGGCACAGAGTATGAATGGAACATCGTGTCTATATGGTGAAGGATTGGATACACCGCAGGAGTTTTCCCCTCAAGATACATAAATTCCTGTGCTTCCATATTGACCAGAAAGTGAAGAATGACAGATATAACTTTGGGTAGTCTGGAGAATTCTAACCCAAAGTTCCAGAAACAAATGAACCGAAGTTCCATAGAAAGCTCTTTTAAAGGAGCCGAAGTTAAAATGATCATATACAGAAGCGCAGACATTCTTTGTAAATTAACAGTCCAAAAATAGATGTTGGGTCGTTTCTTCCTCCTTTTTGCAAAGCTGATAGTAGCTAGGACCTTGCAAACCTCTTTTGATGAGCTGATCCCAGGTCAGAACTTTATTTTTAATGAGAAGCCAGGTGAAGCATCTTATTTTTCGGGAATATTGAATTTCCAAAGAACCTGAAAAACACCATATGTATCCATGACGGGCTCTATTAAGTGATCCTCCATACAATCGTATGCCCATGCCACGGTGATAGGACCTGTACAATTCCTGTAAGTCCAGAGAAAGTGATATGGAGAGGACTTGAGCCGTATCCTCCCATACTCCAAAGCTCTGACATAATCATTCCAGAGAGAATGCCAAATGCCACCGAGATCCGAGTCAACAGCAGTGAGCCAATAATTCCTTGCTTCATTGGAGTAATTCCTGGCTTGAGCAAGAGTAGTAATGCCATAATCTTCCAGATAAATGCGGAGGTCATAAGGCAGAACAAAGCTAGAGCCCATACCTAAGATCAGGTCCACGCCGATTTTAATGCTTTCACCGTTACCTATCATCCAAATTAGACCCTTTCCAAGCCAAGAAATGGTATCAATGAAGCCTTTCCAAATAACAGAGACACCCGAAGCAGTGAAGGATTTTTCACGAATCTATAACAGGACATTATCCTTCTTCAAATATTTCACAGAGATTACTTTAAACCAAAGACCATTTTCGAACAGGGCTTGCCAAAAGGATTCAAGTCTTAAGGAAGAGCTGAACCAATCTAGATTCTTTATACCCCATCCACCTTGAGAGGTAGGCTTAGAGAGAGAAGACCAATCAGCAAGGTGGTATCTTTTCTTTTTTCCCATGGAGCCCCAAAGGAAGTCAAAGATTAAACTTTTCAGTTTCCTCAAGATAGATTTTGGTAAGGGAACTAAAGACAACCAGTACACCAGTAGGCTAGTCAAAACAACCCTTATAAGGACCAGCCTTCCTCCCATAGATAAGAGCCTGAAGGACCAATGATGTATCCTTTTCTCAAACTTCTTTACAAGCTAGAACCAGTTTTTAACTAAATAGCCCATGGGTTTTATAAAATAACCAAGGTAATTTAAACCCAATGAGATATCCTAGGCTTTGAAAGGCAGAGAGCGAGAGATTTTATTTAGAAGCTCATCATCAGCATTGTTGAACAAGAAGCATGACTTCTCGGCATTTATGTGCATCCTTGATGCTTCGCAGAAAGTATCCAATAATACTTTGAAAGCAATCCATTCTTCACAAGAACCAAAACCAAAAAGAATCACGTCATCAACAAAAAGGAGATGAGTAAGGGATAGGTCTTTTGAAATTTTTATCCCCTTTACCAGTCCCCGCCTGCGAGCATCATCAATAAGAAGGCTTAGTCCTTCAATCACAAGGATAAAAAGAAGAGGAGAAAGTGGACAGCCTTGTCTGATTCCACGAGAAGCCGTAAAGAAAGGAGAGGGGGAACCGTTAATGAGAAGAGCAAAGTTGACCGAGGTTAGGCATCCCATAACCCAGTTGACTCCTTCCAGAGGCATACCAATTTGAAGAAGAATGAGCCTCATAAAGGACCAGTTGACTTTGTCAAAGGCTTTGGAAAGGTCTAGTTTGAGGAAAAGAGCACTTCTGTTCCTGGTTTTGACAGTGTGGAGAACTTCTTGGGTAATGGCCAGAGGCTCTGAAATTTGGTGGTTTTTTAGGAACCCATATTGCTGCTGAGAGATAAAAGTGTCTAGAAGGGGTTTAAGATGATTCGCAGCTACCTTAGCAATCAGCTTGTAGATCAAATTACAAAGAGAGATGGGGCGAAAGTCAGCAAAGGTGGTAGGATTTTCTTTTTTAGGAATGAGAGTGATAAAATTCGAATTGATAGAGGGCAGAACTTTCCCAGTCAGCTGAGACTCTTCCACTAGAAGTAAGAGGTCGTTCCCTAAAAGATCCAAAAAGGCAAGATAGAACTCTACAGGGAACCCATCAGGCCCAGGAGATTTGTCTTTCTTGAAAGACTTAAGGGCCCTTTCAATTTCCAAGAGGGTAACCTTGGAGTTAAAGTTAGACCGCTCTTCAAGGGAGAAGTAGGAAGGGTAGAGTTTTATAACATTTAGCTGAGCAGTGATAGTAGTCTGATTATCATCACTGAAAATTCTTTTGAAATGCCTGACACCTAGATCTTTTAAGTCCTGGTCACTTCCAACCACTGTACCCTCCTCATTTTCCAGACCCCAAATCGAATTATGATTTTTCTGTGCAGAAGCTATAGAGTGGAAAAATTTAGTATTAGAATCGCCCAAAGTTGCCCAGATCATCCTGCTTTTTAGTTTAGCAGAAAGTATCTCATGATCCTTTAATTTTTTCAAATCCTGTTGAAGATCCTTTAGAGAGAAATGAGTCTCCGAGGAGAAAATACCTGAATGAGATGAGGAAAGTAAATTATGGATCTCCTTCTCAATAAGAATACTCTTGTCCTTCATCTCCAGAGACTTGTGATGAGTCCAGGCTTTGATCTTTGATTTCAAAAGCCTAAGCTTTAATGAAAGAGAATCCATTGAAACAGAGGAGTCCTTGGAAAGGAGAGACCATTCTTTCCTGATCATAAGAGTAAAGTCGTCGAAAGCTAGCAAGGAATGGTTAAATTTGAAAGGGAAGACGCAAGGGAAGGAGGACTCCCTCCATTCCAAGATAACCGGATAGTGATCCGAGATGGCCGAAGGGTAAGCCCAAACCCTATGCTAAGGAAGATGGTCAATGAGGCTGGAGGAAAGCAAGAATCTGTCCAATCTTTTGCTTATCCCATCATCACCCGAGCGACCATTTCTCCAGGTTGGACCAGCAGAGTCAGGAGCTATGTCTACTAGCTGATGAGAAGAGAAGAGGTGAAAAAAAAAGGGCCGAGAGGGTCAGGGTGTGCTTTTTTCCCCCAAACTTCAGAGCACTTTAAGGTGAGATTGAGATCACCAGCTAAGATCAAATTAAGTTGACTAAGAAGACCACCTTGATCAGCCAGATCCCAGAAAGATTCCCGATTGCTGTAAGGTCCATAACAGTTGAGAAGAGAGAGGTTCAAAGAGGAACCCCAGACCTAAGCTTTAAGGAGAATCCCAACCACCGTTGAGAAGGCTTTAATTTTGAAACATCGAGGGTTCCAAGCTGTGAGTAAACCCCTTGAGAGACCTAAAGAGCTGAGGGCACAAAATTCCCACCCAGGGCGCAACTTGGAGAAAGCTAGAAGCGCCGGATTCGCACTGGTCATGGTTTCTTGTAGGATGATAAGATCAGGTGATAGAGAGACAAAAAGGTTTCAGAGGCTTTTATGTTTGGCCAGGCCTCCAAAGCCACGGACGTTTAGGGTAAGAATTTTCATTAAGGTCCTGAAGGTCCAGGCTTCATTGCTCTAAGGGCCCGAGAGGGAGAAGTATGGACATTACGAGCAGCTTCTTTCAATCTAGCTAAAAGAGGAGTATAAGGGATATGTGGAGGAGGGGAGTCCAAGGTGGTGGAAGGGGCTTTCTTAGATTTCCTCCTGATAGTCACATTTTGAAAGCGGATAGAGTCCAAAGGGAGGACCGAGGGAGATTGTGGAGTTTTGTCAGTGAAAATATCCAAGGAGATTTGGAGGGATGGGTCCGCAAAGGAAGGTGTGGAAGTCGGACTGCTAGGAGGAGAGGGAATCACAGGAGGTTTAGATCCAGGTAAAGGCGGGAAATCAGACTCCGCAAAAATGGACAGCACCACAGAGCTGGGAGGAGGAGTGAGAAGGGAATCTCTTAAAGGAGGCCTTGGATCTGTTATCGTGACCGACAGAGCAGAGGGGGTTAGTTCCAAATCTGAAGAGGTCACATTGGGTGCAGAAACAATAGCCCGAGACGAGAGCTTTGTTGTTCCTAGGGAAGGACTCATGGCAGTAACAGTATCAATAAACTGAAGGTCTTGCTCTGTGGCATCATAAAAGAAAAGAACATGCCTGAGAGAGCGTACCTTTGCTGGGCTCGACGACGTCAATAACCCGAGAGTTAGGAGAGGGAGATGGATCGCGAGCCTGTGAAAGTGGTGAAGAAGAAGGAGAAGCATTCTTTTTTCTGAACTCTGGACAGGTCCTTCGAAGGTGGACTACATCGCTGTAGATGCTGCAGCGAAATGGCAGGTTTAAGTAATCGAGCCTCTGCTGAATGATTCTTTCATGACAAATAATGTCAAGCTCGAGTGGTAGACCTGTAGTTAAATCCATTTCCACAAGTATTTTTGCCATCCGCTTATCGTATGTGTGGAGAAAATTATCTTATAAAAACTTTTTTGTAAATATACAATAAACTAGTTTAAACCATTTGTTTGATAAATTAAATAAGGCAAACATATTTTTTCATTCAAATTTTTCAATAAA
Source organism: Pseudotsuga menziesii (assembly GCA_001517045.1). Lineage (NCBI taxonomy): Eukaryota > Viridiplantae > Streptophyta > Pinopsida > Pinales > Pinaceae > Pseudotsuga > Pseudotsuga menziesii. The sequence continues at coordinate 113,414 of LPNX011156737.1, forward strand.
CTATTTTAAACAATTTGTTTCATAAATTAAATAAGACAAACATAACTCTTTCATTCAAATTTCTCAACTAACTTGCATTAACTTGCATTTGGAAATACATATATAGTAACCATTCATATATAATGTTAACCCGTTTAATAACCAAGATAATAATCATAAAAGATTCATCTAATCTTAGAAAAGTATTAGGTAGAACTAGGTTGGAAGGTACCGACCCCTACGTACGGAGGGTACCGACCCCATGGGATTTTGTAGGGGCACTTATTGCTTTTATTAGTTCGACCTTCCAAAAAGGATTTTGGTTTGATTGGACATTACAAGTTTTTTTTAATTTCCAAAGGTTTTTTTAATTTCCAAAGTTTAGTGAGTTCTTTGAACTTCAATGTATGCTAAAAGTCAATGGTCACTAAACAAGTTTTGGACTAAAAAGAAAAGAAGAAGAAATTTGGAATAAGGTGTGGAGCTCTTTCCCGACAAAGAAGAAATGTATTAGGTTGAGATTCAACAAACCACAATGTTGCAGCCGTAACATTTATTACTCTACTGCATGTTGAATATTGTTTTTTTTTTTCAGAAGAAAAAATACCAGACCTTAATATATGTTGAATATTGTTTATTACTTTATACTGCCCTCTTTAATAATACCAAGGTTGAGTATCAATAGTTTTAATGAAAATAAAATGACGAAGTAAAGTCAATATGTCAAATCAAATGTTAAGGTATGAAAGTGATGGACAAGTGAGTGGAAATCAACTAATAATGTGAGAAGAGAGACGCTATTTAAAAAGAAAAAAGAAAAAGAAAAAGTAGATTTAAAAAAATAAAAATATATAATTTTATTTTTAAAATATTAATTTAATATATGAATTTTATAAAAGTTATGTAAAACTTTTGAAAGAGTATATAAATTAATTAAAGTCAAAATTATTGTTTGACTAAACGATCAGCTATATACTTGCCTTGGCAGGGATAATAAACTACCCACAAAGCAACAACCCCTTCACCTTAATTTTCTTATTTTCTTGTTTTTCCTTTGCACATTATTATTGATATCATGTTTTGTTAATATAAGATAAAGAAATAATTTATTATTGGGAGGCTAAAAACTTTCACCTTAATTTTTTTATTTTCTTGTTTTTTTCTTTGTACATTATTATTATTAATATTTTGTTTTTTTAATATAAGATAAAGAAACAAATTATTATTGAGTATGAGGCTAAGAACTAATGGCAAAGCTTTATGGCTAACTTGATGGAGACCTTAGTACTAATTTTGTTGGGTAAAAAGATTCTACAAATTCTTGAGTCTTTTATGGTGACCATTCTATTTTCGTTGGGGCAAATGTTTTGCTATACATACATTAAGGTTGGTTTGACTTGTGGTTTTCACTTCAGTTATCAAATAAAACGATTGCAACTAAGCCACATCAACATATTGACAATGTCGTGGTAATAATTTCTATATAAAAAAGAAAAAAGAAAAAAATTAGAACAACTTACTTTTAGTCAATGTTTTATAATTTAATAATTTTTAAACATATTTGAACTTTAAATATTATAATATATGACCAATTTTTATGTTAATAAATGGAGTAAACTTTCTACCCAACCATTTGCACCGATCGGACGACTTGGCTCGCGTGAGCTTTCACATCACGCATTGCTGGTCGTCCGATCGGTGCAAATGGTCAGGTAGAAAGTTTACTCCTTAGGAAACTTGTATGGAAATTTAAAATTCTAAGAATATGATAGAGTGAACTAAATACTTAAATATATTTATAATTTTGAATTTAAAAAAATTGATTAATGATATTGTATATTAAAATATTTAAACTTTATGTTATAGTTTAAATATTGATAATTAATAATTATCATTTTATAATGTGATTTAACTTTAACTATTCAAATCTATTAATTATTGATATACAAGTGGGATTTTTAACTTATGTTTTTTTGTAAAAATAAATATAAACTTAAATAATGTAAGTTAAAGTGAGATTTTGTAAAATAAAACAAAGTAAACTAATGGATAGACAAAAATATTTCAAACAAATTTGTTATTGTTGTTTTACTTAATCTTTTGAATAAACATTAAAGGCACATAGGCTACTTAATCAACTTACAAAAATACATATATTGAGACAATGAACCCATAATTTTAACTTATGATTTAAAATCTAATGTAGTTTCAATTGCACTTGTTTGTTAAACACTTTGTGTTAAATTCTACTTTTTGACACTAGTAATTTGCATGAAAACAAAACATTATGATGATAACATGGTGTATATATGTATACACACATAATGTTGTTATATCATATGTTATAATGTAACAAATTCTGTTTTAAAATTTTCAACATGTTTACATAAATTTTAAATTTTATAAAATTTGAAAAATGAATGTGTTTGTATGTATGAGATGTCTACTTCTATATTTTAGTTGAACTATATTTTTTGTTATTTATTTTTCTGCATTGAATCATATTCATATTCAAATCTTGTTGCAATGTTAAATATGATTACTTAAATTTGTTTAAATATAAATGAACTTTAGAAGGCCAATTGTTCGATGTTGATTGGACAAATGATACTTAAATTTGTTTAAATATATTTGAACTCTGGAAGGCCAGTTGTTCGATGTTGATTGGACAAATGATACAGTCAGGTCATATTGACATGTATGGTTGTTGTTTTGATTCATTTTGTCATGTGAAGTGAAGATCATTGGTGTGTACATATATTCATGTATGCGAGTGGGAGGAAGCTACACATACATGTAAAGGAGAGGAGACATGAGACATATGCAATGATGCTCTTCAACATGTATTTTCTTAATATGTTGTTTAATGTTTTCAAGGTGTTGAAAGTTACTTACCATGCAAGCTTTTAGATTTCATGTAGATATATACATATTGGCGATGTTATGCTCAATTTGAATATCTTTTTGCGGTTGGAAACTTGGGGTTTTCATGTTAAACTATTCGACATGAAAAATTTATGTGACATTTCAAAATAACAGTACTTCGTTCAACATTTTTAATTCAATGTTGCACACACAAAATTTATTTGTCATCTCTATTACTTTATGTACTTAAAATCGATCAAATACACACTTTGTAACAATATAATAAATGTTGTATACGATAGGATATACATTGTTGGATCTGAAACGTTTCAAACCCAACAGTGTATATCCCAACCTATACAACATCTATTACTCTGTTGCAGGGTGCATAATGTTTGTCCTTAAAACTATAGTACTTGTGTCTCTACCATCACACATTAACATTTTGGCTTCAATGAGGCTTGTTGCCTCAGAGTAGAGTTACATTGGCAAGTTACTTTTGGCTTCAATGAGGCTTGTTGCTTCAGAGTAGAGTTAAATTGACAAGTTACTTTGCCTATCCAGAATTGCTCTATAACATTTTAATATAAACATTAATCATTATTTAACTATTCAATATGATTTTGACACAAATTTCTTTTAGATCATTAAACTCAAAAATTCAAAGTTCTTATCTAAAACTCTAATTAAATTCTCAATAAACTTAACTAATTTAAATTTAAAAAAAAATTAAAAATATTATTTCACTATACACATAACTTAAATCATAATAAAACTCTATTCATACTTATAAATGAAATGGTATGAAATTAATATATTTTCTTTTATTAAATTTATTGAAAGAAACCTTTTATTATACAATTAGGTTACATTTATACAAGCACCAAAATTATCAATGGATGACCATCTCCTCTCATGAATATAAGTAAACAATTGTGGTGAAAATATAGGTGATTTGGCAAATAATGATGAAAGTATCCTTGTATGAGTGAAACGCGATACATGTACAAAATATTTGTGCTCTCAAAGTATCGATAAGACATTTTTAATATTTTTTTATTTGTTCTTCAGGAAGTATCGCAGAGGATGCACAAGGTGAGTTTTGAGTACCATCATCATTGTGATAGGTTATAGGTTAGTAACCTTAGGGAAGGACATGAGGTATTTTTTCAAGGGAGAAGTTATATGGATCTTTTATCGAATTGCATCTTAATATCATGGGATGTACTTATATATTTTTAGGTTTTTACAATGTGGGTGGTGATAAGTTATAGGTTAGTAACTTTGGGGAAGGATCAGGTCTTTTTTCAGGGGAGAAGTTTATAGGTTTTTACAATGTGGGTTTTGAATACCATTATCATTGTGATAAGTTATAGGTTAATAACTTTGGGAAGGACATGAGATCTTTTTTCAAAGGGAGAAGTTTTATGGATTTTTTTATTGAATTGCATCCTAATACTATAGGATGCATTTGATATATTTTAGGTTTTTCGAAAAATATATTGAAGGTATATGGGTTTTATAACAACTCAGGCTTAGGATCTAACATATTGGATGTCCATTATAATAATTATCGTAAAATGTTTTTATTTTTATTTTTATTGAACTATTTGTGTTGGAGTCACATGGGATTTTAAAGAGGGAGATATTTTGGAATGTAGTTAGAATAGATATAAAAAGAAGGGATGACTACAATCAATAGTATAAACCAAGCTCATGAGATTTATGGAGTGATTACAACTAACAATATAAGTCAGGCTCATGAGATTTATGTAGTGGTTAATAACCTCTAGACTAAGCAACACTTATTAACTGTCATACAAATATCATGTAAAATTAATAATGTTGATTTTTGGTTTTATTTTATCAGAATATCATCAATTATTTTATTCTCCCTTATGCTTTAGAGAACTGTGGGTTCATAATACGTGAGAACAATGAGTCCAAACTAGTCAAAATCAAATGCGAGGTGGAGTAAATGATAGGATCCACAATTACAATATGTCCTACACATTTTAGCATATGTACACAATGAAAGTAAAGTCATACATCACAATGTTAGTGCTCAAGAGCTCATTATAAGAATGATATGATTGGAATCCCACATGGCACACCTTAGTCATTATGGAAGAGTTGTGCAAATTAGTTAAATTGAAAAGGGATCCTAGTAAATAATTCTAGGATTCAACAATCGATGCTTATCCATTTCAACTCCTCCATATAGGTGAGATGGTGCTTGAGAAAAGAGTGTAGATTGTATGCCATTAACAATGTTAAAAGTAACTTGTGGGGATACTACCTGCCAGTGATGATAGGTAGTCACCATTTCATATTTTTTGCTTCATTTTTGAAAAGGTAGTTGCACTTGTGTCCATGTTGCTTGGCTAGGAAGCCATTAATTAGGTCATATTCTTAAAATCTATTAAATTGGTTTGTTGTTTCAATAGATTTTGAACACACCCCACGTATCTTCATAAGTAAATCCCTCAAGTTTGAAAAGCCCTTCTCCGCAAGGAAAATTTAATTTACACTTATGTCCACACATTTAAATTTTTTTATATTGGAAGTTATTCAAATTAAATATGAGGATTTGTTATGTAACAAGTCCCTTCTTTTGATTGACTGAGTAGTTTGAAGTTTCCTAGACAATATCCCAATCAACCATGGCACAAAAGGATCATGCATTTGTCTAATTGACAATGCCATGGAGGGAGATGGGGTTGCATAGCCAATAGACGTATGTAACTAAAACTACAAATCTAACTACATGGATTTGAAGTATGTGTTATCAACAATCTATTACATTCACACCAAAGCATAGCATAATTAGCGCTAGAAAAAAATCATTGATTGAGTCAATCCCATACCAAATGCGGCAAATCCACCAACAACACATATAATAGGAAAATATCAAAACAACTTTTCATCCTTAGTAACATGTCATTTATCCATAACCATCTCATCCAAAGGGAGACATTGAAGAAGTAACAAAGGCATGTTAAATCAAGACCCTTCCATAATCAAGTCGATTGCACATAGCTAATAACCTAGTTGCTTTTGTTCACTATGCAATCTATCTAGTTGGTTTATGAGTATGATGCTCATGACTCAACATAGTTTGATACTTGTGATTGGTGGCCCAATTCACACAACCTTCATTTTCAAGATGAAGAGTTATTAATTCAATGCCTACCTTGACAAGTGAGATACCGGTACTATTGTTTATTATTCATCGATATGAACACACTAATTACTAATGCCTAGATTATAACTTTCAAATACATTAAGGACTTAAATATGATCCCTTCTTTAATGGACGCAACAAAGAATATTCCCATTTTGTTCAATCTTGTCCGCACAATTTAGATTTGTATTAAAAATTTGTTTAATGTGGAAACACCAAACCAATTTTGAAATAATAACGCCTATTGGCGTAAAGATGCATGTATTATGATAAAAATTAACATTGTTGCTTCTATTTCTAATAATCATAAAGAAATTTATAGTGAAGGATAAGGCATTAAACACTAGGTGAAGGAAAGTTGGTGACTATTGGGAAAAATTATATTAAACTTAGTAGACCAATGGAAATCTTGGAACTCAATGATCTTCATCTAGAAATGGGAATAGGAGCTTTGTTTTTTGGCCAAAGAAACAATTGGAATTGGATATGCTTAAGATAGATCTACTCTTGGAATGCAGCCTTGCTTGTGCTTATACTTTGTTGCAACATATCATCACCAATGCACTTTAATTAGCTTGAGGCCAACTTGATTTTGACTGTTTTTCCAAAGGGTGTTTTAAATTTTCCTTTTTAATAGATAAATCAATATTTGAATTGCAAGGGAAATTTTAGGGATCCATACTTTTTTTAAAGTGTAAAAACATTGGTGAATCTTATTAATTCATAAGTTTCTGACCATAAAATGTTTGGCAGTATTTCGTAAAAATATTCAAAATTCTAAGGATTTTATTGTACCAAGAGAAGCGAGGTGCTCTTCTTCCCAGTATGGGGGAGATACTGTCACGTTAGTCATGTTATGCTTTAGCCGACATAAATAAAAAATATTAAAAATAAAAAATGAAAAATATAAATTGCATATTACTAAAATAAAAAAAAAGGAATTTAACTAGCATAGGTCCATTTTAAATCCAGATCTATCAAGCACCCATAGAGATCCAAAGGTAAAAAATGTACACCTCAAGAAATTGGATCCCTCACGATGCTTCATAGATATGGATTTAAAATGGATCTATGCTAGTATACTTTCTAGACAGTCTTGACGATGTTTACAATAAAATATTTTTTCCTATAAAATTTGGGAAAATTATTTTAGAAAAAAGATGAAAATTAGTGATTTGTTTTTTGGAAAAAGATATGGAAAACTAGTCCACGTGCTAAATTTCACCCCAAAAATTTTCCCGGATGACATACATAAATATACTCAGAATATCATCTTAAAATGATAAAGACCATAATTTTTTCATTCCATATTCATTTACAACAAATTGAAATCATCAGCAACCAAATGATACAAATCCATATCCAACTTTCCAATTTTAAGAAGCATTAGTTTACTTAGCACCCTCACTAGCTTACCTACTACCCATAGCAGTTCTCGTAGTTTCAATTCACTGAGTGAAAGCATCTGAACGGCGAGCATCATCATATGGTTCTACCCCCACCTATCCAAGCTATAAAACCAACCAAGATGAAGGGGCATAAGAAAAGGTAGTAGCTAGGGTAACAATTCGAACCAACAATAGAATAACACATACCACCACTAGAATACCATATAATAGCTACACTCAACGCTAATGGAACTAAGACATTGGTTTTTATTAAAGGCTATTTTATTAGGTATTTGTTGCCATGTAGCTTTGTTTTATATGTTATTCTTTATTTAAGAGCTAAAACCGCCATGACACTAGTTGTGCCGAGAAGGCACATTTATATATCTCGGGTAGGGGAAGTTTCTGTCTATCCCATAAAAATAAAAAATAAAAAATAAGAATGCATGCTTCAATGTGTTGTATGAAAGTGGAGCTTGGGTGGGGGGCAGTTTACGTCTATACCATATAAAAAGAATGCAAGCATCAATGTGTGCTATAGCATAGTGGTGAGAGAGCTGTAACAAGTTATACAACTTGACAAGGACTTTATACTCAAAACAAGAACTCTAGCCATAAAAATGCATATTTGTGCATAAAAAACACCAAAAAACCCCGAATAAAAAAGTGAACACCAAAATCCCCAGAATCAAAACATGGTGCTACTCGTAGCACCACTTTTTTTGTTAAAAATTATAGACATTGACCAAAAGAATCATTATTGTTGTTTACAAAAACTTTAAAATCAAGCCCTAAATTGAAAACTAATGCTACCGGTTGAACACTTTTTTCAAAAAATGACATTATTATGTCATTGTATCATAATCTAAAATTGTATTTATTAAATCTCTTAGTAACAATATATATAACTAGCACTTAGTTAAACACAAATTATTCAAGAAATTATTTCACCACTCTTTCCATATAAAGTAAAATAATTTATGATATAATTCATAATAAAACCATATATTAAACCATAAAATGAAGAAGTTATGATATTTAGGTGCACAAGGTAGGAAACACGATATTAAAAATTCATATTTTTGCATAAAAAACATAAAAAAATCCCAAAATAAATCATGGGTGGTATCATTGCAATTGAAACCCTAAACCGACCCTTGGATTCAAAAGTGGGCCTCCTCGAATAATTGTCATTTTTATTCAAGGTTTAAATTTAAAAAAAACTATAACTTAAAAAAATTCAAAAAATGTTGAAAATTCAAAAATGAAAATTTTATTAAAACAATTAAAAAAACCAAATAAAAAATTTCAAAAATATTGTAAGAAAATTGATCAATAAAAAATTTAAAAGATAAATAAATAAAAATGTATAAAAAGAAAGTGTAACAAAAAAAATTAAAATGTAACATAAATTTTAAAATATTATCTTACAAAAATAAAAATAAATTTATAACAAATTTGATTTAAAAATGAAATAAAAATCCATTTTTAAATTTTTTTTTTTTTTTTTTAACTCAAAATAAACTTAACTATTTAAAAAAAAATGAAAAATGAAAAATGAAAAAAAAAAAATCAAAATTTAAAACTTAAAAAACAAATTTAAAAAAATAGTTAAAAAACAAATTAAACCAATATTTTAATTTTTAAAAGCAAAACAAAACCCACCCCTCCCGACCCCCTCCCCTCTGCTCCCCGTCACCCTCCACACCTTGCCTGCCCCATGCTCACTCCCCACCCTCCGCCCCCTCTCCTACCCCTCTGCTCTACTCCCTATCCCCATCTACCCCCTCCGCCCTCCCTCTCCTCCCCTCCCCTGACCCCCTCTCCCTCCTCAAAGAGGGGGCTTAGTGGCGACGCAATTCTGAGAATTAGGGTTGGCCGGAAGGGGGTCAAGTAGGCAATGAGCAGGCGGTGGCAAGGAGGGGGGAGTGAGGAGTGAGGAGTGGGGAGGGTGAGGGGGAGGGGAAGGAAAGAGGATGTAGGGGAAGGGGGTAGAGGGCGACTGGTGGGGGTGTGTTTTGTTTTTATTTTTTGTTTTTTTTGTTTTTTAATTTAAATGTGTTTAAATTTTGTTTTGTTTTTAATTTAAAATTTGTGTTTTATTTTTTTATTATTATTTTTTTAAATTGGAAATTTAAGTTTTAAAATTTTAGATTTGTAATGATTTGTTTTCCATTTCCATTTCCATTTTATTTTTTATGTTATTGTTGTTATTGTTATTATTATTATTATTATTATTTGTTAGGTTAAAAAAATAGTTCCATATATTAAATACTCGAAAATGAGTTAAAACATGTTTGAAATGCCTTTTTTTCATAACAAATTTGCTTAAAAATTATTAATTAAAAAAAACTTTTGAAATATATATATATTTTCTTTGTAACTAGCTTCTAAAAGTTGATAAAAATCGAAAATGTATAATTTTTTCATTATAACTAGCTCCTAAATGTATATATTTTTAGTAAAATTTTAGAACACATTTGTAAATAAAAATTATAGTTTTCTTATGACCTAGAAATTTAAAAATTGCAAAAACAGGGTTGAAAATGAAAAATTAAAGTTTTCTTATCACCAAGAAATTTCAAAATCACCTGAAAAAAACTCAAAATGAAAAATGGTGATACCAGTATACACACTTTTTGAAATAGAGGTAAACACAATGATTAAAATTGACTCCTAAATAAATGAGAACAATGTCAGGTTCTCGTCAAGTTGTATAACTTGTTATGTATGTTGTAATTTAATAATGAAAGGTTTGCAATTTTTTACTATTATATTAGTTTTATCAATATTATATTCTTAATAAAGAAATAATTAATCCCTAAATTAAAAATTCTAATTTAAAAATAAATAAAATATTTAATCCAAAATTTTGAAAACCTTGGAAAAAAAAATTCATATAGATATAATATGGTATCTACTCATGCAAAAATACCATTACAATAATCCCTACTTGGCATGGATTAACAACAACTCCATAGTAGCATAGTACATGCTTTTTTTTCACTTATTAATTTTGCAAATTGCAATAGTAGAATTTGTTATTTTTATTTTTATTAAAATAAAAACATAAAATACTAATGTAGTAACAAAAACTACTCATATAGGTCATACATAAACATATATGACTAATTTACTAGTATGACAATATAAATAGATAATTTTTAATAGTATTTAATTTAAATATAGTAATATAATGTTATAATGTTATTTTAAGATGCATTATGTTTAGAATGTTTCTCTCTTAAGAGGTTACAGGTTCAAATCCAGAGGAGGGTAGTGTATTTATATCTCTGTAAACTTTAGCGATTAAATCACTGTGCAGAGGGGGGTCCCTTGTCACACAAACAAGAAGGTCTCATACACCAAATTGGTGTCGTATTTGACGATGACCTTAAAAATAGTTTATGTTTATTATTATTATTATAATATTAAATTGTTGGTTCATATATTCTTGTTTCTTTTTACAAATGTCACTTATAACATCTAAAGTTATTCTTTTAACTAACCTTTCATTCTATACAAAGTGTTTTTATGCTATTTAAATCATCCAAAACTTCTACTTCACCTCATTCACACCCAATAAGGGTGTTTCTTAAATTAGGTCTCTACATTATAAACACAAATATGATTATGTAGCTTGTAGTTAGACCTCATACTCATGGTTTATGCATTCCTCTTTGTGTTGAGAGAACATATTCCATTATTCAATAGTAATCATTATATTATATTATTCAATAGTAATAATTAGGGTCGATTGTGGGTGGGCTTAGTTATTAGGAATGGTAGGTCAGAGATTATGGTCCATTAAAAGAAATTTGGGGTATAAAATGGGCCTTATAAAAAACTGTGCCATGGATGAGCTGGATTGAGTTGAATTTTTAAACCAATAAAATTTCAATATCTTTGGTCAACCATTATGGTTGAGTTGGACACATAATGTTTATGTGTCATATTTTTATTTGACAATATCTAACTCCATATCAACCTCACCTTGGTTAAATTCTTGAAAAATCACCTCGAAATAAGATAAATAAATTTTAACTAATAAATATAGAATATTTTATTTGATCACTACTTCCAACTCCTCTAAATCATAACCTTCGCATTAATTAAAATTGTAGTGGAAGCATTTTGAAATACTAAACACATTTATTAATCAATTTTTTAAAAAGAAAATTAAATAATATTTACTTTTAAATAAACTTACCTTGAAATACTAAATAAAAGATATTTAGTATTTTTAATATTATTAAATAATATTTAAAAAATAAATATATTTAATTATTACATCCAAAAATAAATAAAACATTTAAATTCTAACAAAATAAAAAATAAAAACTATTTTTAATGTTACTAAAATTATAATAAAATTTGATTTTACTTTTTTTCTCTCTTACCTACTTACCCATTAAACCACAATTTTTTTTTTTATATTAATATAAAAAATAATATGAATATACATAGTTTATTGTTTTTTATTTTATGTGATGTAATATTTTTTATATGAATTAATATAAAATTTATATTAAGAAATAATAGTGATTTTTTTATTTTTTAAATACTATTATAATTATATTTTTCATTATAAATGAATATATTTGAGTTTTACATTTATTAAATATATAAAAAGTAATGGTCTACTCATTTAAAAAAAATAATATAAAATTCAAAAGTTTCCTATCACTTATTATGTGTGCACAAAAATCTAAATATTTCATTAATATTTTTAATCAATATCTCTTAAGTCTACATTAACTCAATATAGTTGTCAACTACCATTAATGAGACGCTTTAGGTTGACTTAATCTGAAATGGCATATTTGTAGTGTGATGTGGATTTTTTTATTATTTTCCTTAGGAGGCCCATTTTAGACCCCAAATTTCCTCTAATGAAACATACATTATTTTATTATTTTATTGTTTGAGTTAGTCAGAAAAGCATATTTTGTGACATGACATTTTTGGGATTATTTGTGTGGATAAGTCATTAATTTATGACGCATGTCTCATAAGCATAGTTACAAGTAACCAATTTATTATGGTTTTGAATAATCCACTAGGCACTCATTGCATAAGGTGATGCTCAAGGGTGAAGAAGTGGAATTGAAACTAGCAAACTGAATCGCATAACGTCAACCATCACTTCTATGGATTGAACCTAGTAACCAAGTCTTCATAGAAGATCACCCATTCCAAGAATCCTTTGGCTCAAGCATGCTTAAAGGTGGAGTTTTCCCTATAGTCAAGCCCAGTTAGGCTACTACCCTATTTACAAAACATTAGCAAGTGTTGTGCCTTATGAACCATTTAGTTGAGCTACATTAACTATTTTTATTTAAGTATTGAAGGGATCTGACATTCCAACATAAGAGATGCCATTTTTTAGATTATCTGCGTAGATTAAGCCATTACTATATGCTCCATATCCCATGAGTATAGTCACAATTGACCAATTTTTCATGGTTCTGAATAGTCCACTTAGCAGTCATCGCATCAAGTGATGCTCACAAGGGTGAAGAGGTTGGATTGAGACCGATAAAAAATGAATCACATAGCATTAATCATCATCTCCAAGGATTGGATCTGGTAACCAAGGATTCTCGAGAGGTTGCCAATCCTAAGACTCTCTCGGGTCATAGATTAATGACTTACTCTATGTAGATTATCTACATAGATTATATGAGTAGAGTAAGTTATTAATGTATGACCTAAGGTATTCTTGGGATAGGTGACCTGCTAGAGAGTGCTAGTCACTGGGTGCAAGCCCTTGAGGTGATGATTGATGTTATCTGATTCATTTCATTAATCTCAATCCCACTTATTCACCTGGTGCAATGAGTACTAAGTGGACTATTCAAAACCATGAGAAGTTTTTTAGTTGCAACTATGCTCATGGGATATGGGTCATAGATTAATGACTTCGTCTACGTAGAAAATCTTAAAAAATGACATCTCATATACATTGGATTGCAAAATCCCATCAATACTTAATACATCTCATTCTAGCTTGGAGTTAGTGCATACACATTTAATAAGTTTATCTAACCTTAAGTAGTGTGCATAAATAGATCAAGGGTTTTGGAATTTGAGACTTTGTTAGCCTATAAAAAGCCTTTTGGATTCATTGATAAACTAAGGAAATTGAATATTCATCTCCAATTTATGGGTTCTTGTGTCTTATTTTTTCTTTTGGATCAACTAACTTCATCTTGTATTTTCTTTGTGTCTTTCCTAGGTCACACACATAGACTAATGAACAAAGGTTGAGATTCTACCAAACTGAGTAGACTAATGAATAGAAACAAAAGGTGGTCAATTTTATATGAAAAACAACCTATTTTCCTCTTCCTCTAAGCAAAACCTATAAACTCTTGAACATAGGTTGAGCTTCGAGCAAAGCGGGTTTACTAATAAACTCTAAAGATGGCAATGGTACCTAAAAAACCAACTATTTCCTTCTTCCTCTTTGTGCTCAAGTATCCATATCTAAAGAAATAAATAATTACATATATAAATATCTGCTAGTTGATTGCCTAATCTCTCTCAGTGAATAATTTATATATTCTATGCTCTATAAGTCGAGATTCAAAGGGTTCTTCCGTATTTCACTAATCCATAAATTTCACTAATCCATAAATAGTCAAAGGGATTGCTAGCCTAGCTACCCTCTTTTCTTTCTGATCAAGGAAGAACTCTTATTGGAACACCCTACCCTTACTATTAGATGCCCCCAACACTTTTTTCCTTTAGTTGGATTGTAAACAAATATGATATAACCTAACTGAGTTTAAAACGTGAATGCATTTGTCTGTACTCTTAAGAAATCTACAGGAAACACGTGGAAAATAATTGACATATTGGACAACTCCATTATTGGTTGTAAGAAAGAATCTCAAGTAAATTTGTATCCCAGGTTTGTGATAGTGCACAATGTTTAAATTTGTGAGACATGAATTTCAAATTAAGGTAATCATGCTACTACTAAGATAGCAATGGAAATTTGTGATAACGATATAGACATTCAAGTTTACATAACTATAAATTTGGGTAGGATTGAAGGATAGTACACCCAGGTACATTATAATCATGAGATAGGAAATGAGCATGTGTTGCGAACCTCTTGTTCTTGGTGACAATGTTAAAAAATTGATGAATAGTTAGATGAATTAATTTGTAGGTTATCTTTTTTGGTGCAGTTTCATCCCCTATAATGAAATGTGTAATTTTATTTTACTTGATTGACTAGATTGATGCTTGAGTATGTAATGAGATTGATACATATGTGCATGATTGAGTGCATATTAGAAACCTAAGAAATCAATCAAGAGCATGTTGTATGTTAAGGTGCATTGATTGTAAGAGTGCAAGTGAAATATTTATGCATGATGGCCACGCGTATAAATGTCTTATCTTCAGAATAGTAATGTTTATCCACGTTACCTATTATCTACATGACTAATTGAGCAAGTCTATGTATTTGTTGATATGGGGTTATAGCTTCGGGACAAATTTCCTTGAAGGTGGTGAGTATGTAACACCTCAAACTTAAACATAATAATAAATATAATAGTATATGGTAGTAGTAAAAAGGTCATGTAATATGTAAAAATAAAAAGGAAAACGTTCACATGTAATTTAAGGGCATGATAGCAAGTGTTTTATGCATGCAAAATTAAGAAATTAAGTAAAACATGGAAATTTACAATAAAAAGGGGGGCAAGTAGAAGATGTCAGGGCTTAAGTCTTGCACATGGTTTTAGTGGGTTTCTTGTTGCTTGTGCTATTTTTCTATTGTGTGTGCACCTATTAAGAAGGAGGATAAGGAGGAGGAGAGGGTGGAACCTATAATGATAGAGAAATAGAGAATAGAGTTAAGGCTTTACCTGGTCTAGCATTGTGTTAGTTGTTGAGGGCCTCAACTTCTGCTAGGGGTTGGTTGGGTGGAGAGTTGTCCCCCAAACGTTGTTGTGGATAATGGAGATGGTGATTGGATGAGGACAACATCTACATGCAAAAATTAGTTAAGTTGGTCATCAATGAGGTAAATGGAGATTCTTCTTTGCAATGGCTTACAATTCTTATTTTTTACCATTTATTTGATTATATTTGATTGATGGATGTACACTTGATAGACTATTGTTTCTCTAAAAAAATTCCAAGAAATTTGTCATTAAATTAGTTTTGAATTCTATATAATAAATAGGGTTCTCACACCTACCCACCTCGATCATAATGCACACGAGAATCAATACCTAGTTTGAAAGAAACTTCAATGAATCTACTTCCAATCCTCTTTTTTTATGAATCAACTATAAAGGAAGCATATGAATTTACTTTCTTCACTCTAACTCCATAGTGAAACCATTAGTTCTATCCCCACCCATATTGATATCCTCAACTTCTTTGCTACACTTTTTCATTGGAAACTGAAGTTGGATTAACCCCCTTCAAAATACCATGACAATAAATATGCTTCAGATATTACAATTCCTTATGCCTAATGCTTGATTTAATAAATACGAATCCATGTTCCTAGGCATCAATCCATCTAGGTGTTCAAGAACATCCTCAATTTTAGATGCTTCTCTATAGTTTTTGCTCATGAAGTACACAATTCCAGAAATAATGTCATTTCATCTACATCTTGAAGTGACTTCCCAGATAAAAACCCCCATTTCATTAAATTTGGACTCATCCCTAGTCTAGACAGGATTTTTAACAAGGTTAAGAAACATTTCCATGAGGTTTTGTAGTAGAAGATGGAATTTAACTCAAATAGGTATTATTTTATAATACTAATCCTCTTAGAAATGTGGCCTAACCATATTTAAAATCCAATTTATACTAGGAATGAGTCCAAATTTAATGAAATGAGGGTTCTATTTGTCGATTTCCTTAGATTTTTCTTTCTCTCATTTAGTCTGTGGTTAACCTAACCGCTTCTTAAGACCCAATAAGGATGTCCTTAGGCAGTTTCCCACTGGCCTTCTAGTAGTTTGATATGTTGAACACCACTCAAGAATTTCCACTGAAGCTTGTACAATGGTAGAATTTTGATTTTATGTAGCTAGATTTCTATCCATTTGTTCATCAAACGTAGTTCCTTCAATTTTTTGTGACTTCTAGTTGCATTTTAATTTCTATCCATTTTGTTCATGGAAGACAACTATTTCAACTATTTCATGACTTCTAGTTGCACCCAACTTCTCAAGGGATGCATGTTCAAATTCTTGTCCACTATCTCGTCAATATCAATCCCACTTATTCACCTGATGCAATGAGTGCTAAGTGGACTATTCAAAACCATGAGAAATTTGTTAGTTGCAACAATGCTCATGGGATATGGGCCATATATTAATGACTTACTCTACATAGATAATCCCATAAATGACATGTCATAAACTCGACTACAAAAGCCCCTCAATACTTCATACATCTCTTTCCAACCTGGATTTAGTGAATACACATTTAATATTATTTTCTAACCTTGAGTGATGTGCATAACTAGATTAGGGTTTTGGACTTTGAGACTTTGTAAGCATATAAAAAGCCGCTTGAATTCATTAGTAAATTAAGGAAGTTGATATTTTCTTCTCCAATTTATGAATTATTGTGTCTTACTTATTCTTTTGGATCAACTAATTTTGTCTTATATTTTCTTTTTGTATTTCTCAGGCCTCACACACAAATTGATGAAACAAAGGTGGCTAGTGGTATCTGGAAAACCAACTATGTCCTTATTTCTCTAAGAAAATCCCATAGATTGATGAACATAGGTTGAACTTCGAGAAAAGAAGGTATACTAATGAAAACAAAATAAAGGTAGAAACTGTATCTAAAAAAACAATATTTCATTATTACTCTTTATGCTCAGTTGTCTGCAGCCAAAGAAATAAATAATTACATATATAAATATCCGCTAAGTGATTACCTAATATCTCTTAGTGGATAATTTCTATATTATATGCTCTATAAGTCCATAGTGAAAGGATTCTTCCCTATTTCATTAATCCATAAAGGGATTGCCAGCCTAGCTACTCTCTTTTCTTTCTTTTCAAGGAAACGCTCTTATTGGCACACCCTTCCCTTACTATTAGATGCCCCCAACTCTTTTTCCTATAGTTGGCTTGTAAACAAATATGGGCTAACCTAACTGGTTTTAAAACATGGATGCATTTAATCATTTGTGCTATTAAGAAATCTAATACAAACACGTGGAAAATCATTGAAATATTGGACAACTCCATTCTTGGTTATAAGAAAGAATATCGAGTAAATTTGTATCCCATGCTTGTGACAGTGCACAATGCTTAAATTCGTGAGACATGAATTTAAAAATAAGGTAATCATGCTACTACTAAGATAATAACGAAAATTTGTGATAATGATACATATAGTCAAGTTTACATAACTACAAATTTGTGTGGACTCGAGCGATAATACACCTAGGGTAATCATAATCATGAAATAGAAAATGAGCACGTGTTGCAAACCTCTTGTTCTTGGTGACAAAGTTCAAAAATTGATGCACAAGCAAGTGCATTAATTTGTAGATTGTCTTTTTTGGTGCAGTTTCATCCCTGCTAATGAATTGTATGATTTTATTTTCCTTTATTGACTAGATTGATGTTCGAGTGTG
Source organism: Pseudotsuga menziesii (assembly GCA_001517045.1). Classification (NCBI taxonomy): domain Eukaryota; kingdom Viridiplantae; phylum Streptophyta; class Pinopsida; order Pinales; family Pinaceae; genus Pseudotsuga; species Pseudotsuga menziesii. Next base: position 131,472 of record LPNX011156737.1, read on the forward strand.
TAATGATATTGATGCATAATTTTTATGATTGAGTGTATATTAGAAACCTAAGAAATTAACCAAGAGTATGGTGTAACTTAGGGAATATTGATTGTAAGAGTGCAGGTGAAAATTTATATGTAATGGCCACACATATAATTCACTTATCTTCACAATAGTAATATCTATCTATATTACCTATTATTTACGTGACTGATTGAGTAAGTCTTTGTATTTGTTGCTATGAGGTTATAACTTCTGGATGAAGTTTCTTGAATGGGTGGAGTATGTAACACTCCAATCCTAGACATTAGAATACATATAATAGTATTGGTAGTAGTAAAAAGGTCATGTAATATGTAAAAATAAAAACAAAAATGTGCACTTATAATTTAAGTGCATGGGTGATAAGTGTTTCATGCATGCAAAATTAAGAAATTGAGTAACAGATGGAAATTTAAAATAAAAAGGGGCCAATACCAAGAGGTCAAGGCTTAAGTCTTTGCACATGGTTTTAGTGGGTTTCTTGTTGCTTGTGTTATTTTTATGTTGTGTGTGCACCTGTTAAGAGGGAGGATAAGGAGGAGGAGAGGATGGAACCTAGAATGATATAGAAATAGAGAAAAGAGTTTAGTGCCTCACTTAGTCTAGCATAGTGTTAATTGTTGAGAGCTTGGGGACCTCAGCTTTTGTTGGGGGTTCGTTGGGTGGAGAGTTTTCCCCCCAAATGTTGTTGAGGATAATGGAGCCGGTGTCTGGGTGAGGAAAAGGTTTGTATGAAAACATTAGTTAATTTGGTCATCAATCATGTAAATGAAGATTATTCTCTATGGCTTACAGTTCTTGTTTTCTACTAGTTATTTGATTATATTTGATTGATTGATATAGTCTTGATTGAACAATATTTCTCTTAAAAAATTCCAAGAAATATCTCATTAAATTAGGTTTCAAAATCTATTTAATAAACAACATTCTGACACCTACCAACCTCAATCGTAATGTACACGAGAATCAATACCAAGTTTGAAAGAAACTTCAATTACTCTACTTCCAATCCTCTTTTTGTATGATTCAACCATAAAGGAAGCATATAACTTTACTTGCTTCACCCTAAATCCATATGTGAAACCATCTGTTCTATCCCCACCCATATCAACATCCTCGGCTTCTTTGCTCCACGTTTTAACTGGAAACTGAAGTTGGATTAACCCCTTTCAATACACCATCATGGTAATTCTGCTTCAGCCATTACAAGTCCTTATGGATCATGCTTGATTCAATAAATACCAAAGCCATGTTCTTATGCATAACATCATTACACATCTCTTGCATAACAATTGATCGAAGTTTATTAAGCAATCCATCTAGGTGCTCAAGAACATCCTCAATTTTAGAATCTTCACTATAGTTTTTGCTCACAAAACGCCCAATCCATAAATAATGTCATTTTCATCTACATATTGAAGTGGCATCCCAGAGAACCATCTACCAATTTCCTTAAAAAAATTCTTCCCATCATTTAGTTTGTGGTTATACCAACCTAGGCGCTTCTTAAGACCCAACGAGGATGTCCTTAAGTAGTTTCCCACCGACCTTCTAGTAGCATGTATAGTTTGATCTGTTGAACACCCTTCAAGAGTTTCTATTGAAGCTTGTACAATTGTAGAATTTTGATTTTCTATAGGTATATTTATGTCCATTTGTTCATCAAATGCAGTTCTTTCAATTGTTTCATGAATTCTAGTTGCGTTTTCATTTCTATGCATTTTATTCATGGAAGGCAGTTCTTTCAACTATTTCATGACTACTAGTTGCACCCAACTTCTCAAGGGACGTATGTTCAAATTATTGTCCACTATTTCATTACTAATCTTAATCCCACTTATTCACCTAATGCAATGAGTGCTAAGTAAACTATTCAAAACCATAATAAATTTGTTAGTTACAACTATGCTCATGGGATATGGATCATAGATTGATGACTTACTCTACATAGAAAATCACAAAAAATGACATCTCATATACATTGTATTGCAAAATCTCCTGAATACTTAATACATCTCTTTCCATCCTGGAGTTAGTGCATACACATTTAATATTATTTTCTAACCTTGAGTGATGTGCATTACTAGATCAGGGTTTTGGACTTTGAGACTTTGTAAGCCTATAAAAATCCTCTTTGATTCATTAATAAACTAAGGAAGTTTATATATTCTTATCCAATTTATGTGTTCTTGTGACTTATTTATTCTTTTCGATCAATTAACTTCATCTTGTATTTTCTGTGTCTTTCTAGGCCACACACATAGACTAATGAACAAAGGTTGAGCTTCTAGCAAAGTGAGTAAACTAATGAATATAAATGAAAGGTGACCAATGGTATTTGGAAAACAAACTATTTCCTTCTTCCTCTAAGAAAATCCCATACATTGATGAACATAGGTTGAACTTTGAGAAAAACGGCTATACTAATGAACACAAACTAAAGGCGGCAATAGTATCTGGAAAACCAACTATTTCCTTCTTCCTCTTCATGCTCAGGTGTCTAGCAAAAAAATAAATAATTACATATATAAATATCTACTAGTTGATTACCTAATCTCTCTCAGTGGATAATTTATATATTCTATGCTTTATGAGTCGAGATTCAAAGGGTTCTTCCCTATTTCACCAATCAACAAATAGTCAAAGGGCTTGCTAGCCTAGTTACCATCTTTTCTTACATAGAGGAGAATGAGATTCAACATCTATTAATTGAATGCTTGTCGTTTGCAGGAAATTCATAGTATTATTTTGTGGTATGGAGTTTTGATCTAGAAATCCTTGACGTTGTTGTAGGACAACACATATAGCAACTTTTTTACCTCATGTAGGTGTGAATTGAATGGCAATGTTAATGGTTCCAAAATTGGAACATTACACAAATATACTTCTATCGATTTTTTTCTCGATTAATATTTTGTTGAGATGACTAGTCTGAATGATCCATCGATGAGTATCTTTGAAAAATCAACAAAATAATCAACAATGACATTAGAAGATAGGTTAAATTTCTCAAATTAAAAAAAAAAACGTGTAATTAAATAACTGTGTATATAAAAACTTAAGAAATGTCTGCCATGCTCTGTAAATGCATGCCTAAAAGGTTTTGATGTAATTTTTTCATGTCAACTAACATTAAGCATTCTCATATGTGCTTAGGTCACTCATTCAATGTTTATAATGTTGTGTTAATATCTCACCTAGAAATCAACTTATGGAGGTTAAGTATGAAAAATTATCACCTAGAAACTCTTCCCAAAATATCTAGCTATCATAGTACTATATTAATTTACTAGAATCGTTTAATAAGATATATTTGCATGCATTTTGAGAAGGTCCTCCAAACCTTTATGCAATGTAAACATTATTTCAAAATATAGCCTTCTTGTATAAAAATTACTTTTATGACTCAAAAAAAAATATGGACCTGTATAAGAATACAGGAGGAAGAAACATATATTCTCCTACTTGAACAACTTAAAAATATCTATAGATATAACTTAGGCTTGTATTTTACTAAACTAAGAGGGCATTTCACATTTACAAGGCAACCTTAGTTTTTTTTTTCACAACATGAATTTTTTAACCCAAATAGAAAAAATAAAAGTACATGAAGGTGTAAAATAATACAAAACACCATATCCAAGAGAGATTACTCAAAAACATTAAAAAATGAGGGTTGGGCATACAGTTTAATGAACTGGGAAAATTAAGTTCAAAACAAAAAAATTGCAATGTTGAAAAAATTATTGCAAACAAATTAAAAACATAATTTTATAATTATGAAGGAGGTTTTTGTCAAAATTATATATATCTCCAATTAAATGATATTACTTTCAATAAATTACGTATATAAATACTATGATATGCATTTTTCTAAGCCCATTTTACAGATTTACACTCTGTTTTACATAACTTAGGATTTTAGCCATTAATTTCAACTATGACCATGATACTTATATATTATGCATAAGCATATGTACAATACAAAAATTATGATAATTATATGTCTTTTCCAACATGAATCACTAAAAACTAACACAAAGATGTAGCATCTACGTACATTTTTCTAACCTATGTAATTTATGTTAAAATATTAAAATTTTAAACTTTGTAGGTTTACTGTAGACACTATATACATTGAATCATAGAAATATGAAATAAGTTATTTTTAAATATATATAATTTTTTTATAAATTCAAGAATATAATCTTACTTTCATAAAAGGTCGTTTCTATGGAGTCGTTCATTTTACTAGGTTTAACTTTAAAAAAATATGACTTTGTTTTATGTTACATACTTAGCTTTACAACTAATAACTACAAATATGGCATAGATTAAGCTAAATATGAGTATTTCAAAGATTAATCAAGCAAACAAAAGAGTGATATTTTCAATGATTTATATCTTTCGAAATAACAATTCCTTGGTAGATGCTTTATCTAAAGAAGATCTACTTTCAATTGTGGAGCAGGTTGCCATTGAATAAATACTAGATGGACATGTCATTGTCAAAAACTGGGATCTTAGCTCTTATTTGGGTGAAAACTTCATTTTGATTTGATCACAACCAAAATGAAGATTTCAATGATTTACATCTTTCAAGACCACAATTCCTTGGATAATGTTTTATCAAAGGAAGGTCTACTTTTCCATGTGGGGCAGGTTGCCATTGAACAAATGTTGGATGGACATGTCATTGTCAAATACTTGGGTGTGGGATATTAAATAGACAAAGTATTTGTTTTGGTTTAATGATAGTCAATGTTGGTATGCTTTTAGTTTCAGAGTTTTTTTTTGGAAGGATTGCAACTTCTAAATTACATGTCTATGTAGGCTTTATTTTGCACGCCATATGCATATTGATGATCCTATTAGAGGCAAAATTTCTATGTACAAATTTTTAATAAGTATGGAGAGCTCTAGTTCTCTCTATCACTATTATAGTGTTTGGAACACCTTTATAATGTATTTTTTTGTTCTTTACTGGAACACAAAATATGTCATTTTCTTTGGAAAAAAATGCATACCAATAATATATAACATGCATAAAGAAGTTTATGGTCATTATAATAGGTGGCCCAAGTTATATTGTATTTGTAACATTGATATCAATTTTTATTACAAAATTCTAGCTTCTTCATGAGCTAGAGTGGGTCATAGAACAGAGCAATCCAAAAATAAAGGAGCTCCCTATTCTAATTTAGTTGCAACTTCAAGTAGCTTATAGTGACTTTCTACAAAGTAAATAAAATATTACATCCAATGTCCATGCAAACTAGAAATAGACTCGATAGGACCAACGCCTAATAAAGCAAAGTTGAGGTGGTTATCATGAAATACCTTCACTACAACAATATGAATTAATTTTTTTGAGTTTGATCGAAGTAGCACCAACATGCAACTTTATCAGCTAGTATTGGTCGAAGATGGCCCATGCAATTGCCAATTTTATAAAGGATTCATCTTATCTAGAGAAAAAGAAATAAAAAACTCTCCCTTAAGTTCCATCAATGAAAATTTTGAACTCACCTGCCAGATTGCATGATTGCTAAATTGATTTCATTCCTCTTCAAATTCATGCATCCACATATATCTAATGCCACCATTATCATAACTACACCACTATGATCTTAACTACTTGTACATTAAAACAACATTTAATTACAAGTTTCAGTCTTGAAAACAATTGGATCTTAAATACATAAGCATTAAAAAAACATTTAATTGTAGTTTCACTCTTGAAAACGGTTGGTAATTAATGAGATAGTTAACCTGTGTTAAACTCACCAACGGTTAAAAATTCCAACTAGATAACTCATGTTGAACAAGAAACACAATTAGTTTCCTGTCTCTTTGCTCATAAGTTGTCTTAATTTTATAGTATGTGGCTAAATTATTTCCCATTAGTTGACCCACAGACCTTCTTTATAATAAAAAAATGTATTTCCAAAATGATGTGGCCAATTCTATCCAATAAAAAAAACAATCTCTTGACTTATCTTTATTAATGTTTTTGATGAAATAGGATACATCATAGAAATGGGTAAAACACTATGAGAATTTTACCTATGTTATGGTTTTGTTTTTTATATCTCTATTCAAGGAACAATAATCCGAATACATAACTTATAGTAATTATATATATGTGTGTTTAATTTTATACATTGTAATATGTAGTCTCTCTCTCTCTCTATATATAATGTTAACTTATCATGTGCATTACTCTGTCGTTGATATGTAAATGAAATAAGCAAGACTTTGTTATTTTTAATAGTTTGTTACTATTCTTAAAAAGAGAATTGTATGCTTGTTCTTTTTATAAGACAACATACATAAATATATGTGCTTGTTTTAACTGTATACCTTCTAGGGTTCTAAATGAAGAACTTAAACAGAAATTTATCATATTCTTTGTACACAAAAAACTCATGCCTATAGGTATCCTAATTAACTACACCGTTTAACAAACATTATTTTTAGTGTTTTTCTATTTAATACGCATATTGTAGTACAAATGTTATTGTAGAAATAACCATTACAATGGATTCAATTTTTCTGTGAAATTTAGAATACATATACCACTTGGTGGATCAAGTGGACTACACGGCAGATCCGACGGAGAGTCAGCAAATATTCACTGATTTTCCCTTGCTGAAAGCAGACAACCTATTGCAGCCATCAAAACTCTGTCTTCCGACAGCCTTGATAGTTGGGTCCGGCTGGTGGGAGGACAAATGGGAACAGAAGAAGCAACCGGAAAAAAAACAACTGTGGAGGAGGAAGACTTTCTTGGTGTAACCGTTTTCAAACCGCTAGCTCAAAACCTGGGTGGAGCTCCACTCTACCTCTTCAAACCAAACTAACAGTTCGACCATGATCTCCTCACCTCACAGACCCAACAAGTAACTTTGGAGGAGTTCTGAGCGCCCTGTAATGTTTCTGATCTAACTCTTGACACAGAGTGGGTAGATATCGGGTGGCGTTTCGCAGAAACCCTAAGGAACTCCGCACAGTGGAAAGCATCCCCAAAAGATCCCTTGGCACCAAGCTCGAAAGGCTTCATAGCTTTGTTCCTTCAACTCTCAAACCAACAAGGTTTGGAAGCCCCAACAAATGGCGTCCTAGTTTCGAGAAGGGAAGAACAAACCCATAGCCCGCCGAAGGTTCCATCCTAGAAGCAGAAAAAAAAAAAAAAACAAGATTCTTAAGAATACAAAAGAGCCCCTCAACTTGATCTGCGACAAAACGTCTCGGTTGCACAAACCCTAGAGATGGCGGAAACGACAATAGTAGGGTGGGCCAGAGATAAGTACCCAAGCAGGGATTTTTTTGGAAAATTGGGCAAAATCGAACTAGTGGGGGATTTTGAATTACTTACCAGAAGCCTTAGTTCTCTCTCAGTATTGGTTTATCTTCAAGCTCCAAAGCAAGGAGGACATGGGCAAAATTCTTAAAAAACCATGGAGTTTTGGCCCCACTCCTATACTCTTCAAGACTTGGACATCGATGTTCGATGCAGATACATAAAAGTTTGATGTAATTCCAATCTGGGTCCGGTTGTCGGTTCTTCCATGACAATTCTGGAATCGGAACTCCTTCAGCGACAATGGGAACGCCCTAGGAGCCCTCATAAACGCGGACACGACCTTTATGCATGGCATGGAGAATGTCTGTGGCAGGAAGTTTGGTCTCACTAAACATAAGAACCAGTTTGAGGGAGGAACTGAATTTTATCTGGGGACAGGTGGATCGAAGGAAAAAACTGGATTATGAAGGCATGCCCTTTCAATGCCACAAGTGTCACCAGTATGGACACATGGAAAAGAATTGTCAACTTACTTTTAAAAACACCTTCAAAAGGTCTAGAAAGCGCTCGGTCGATCCCGAAGGGAAAGACCATTACAAAGGGGATTCTCTGAACATAACAACAAAATCGCTAACCCTAGACACTACTCAAGCGGAACCCCTAAAGCAAATTCAGAGATCGGATCCTATTCTAAGATCATAAGGAACTGAGAAGAAGGGAAACATGCAAAATGCAGAAGCTACAGAGGTCCCTCACTCATCAGGTAAGAATCATGTTTCCCTCCCCCCTATTTCAGATCTGTAAGCATCCATTTTTTCTTTATCAGTTGATTCTCAAGTTTACCCCAGCTCAGGGTTTCACCAAACAGGGACCCCCCTCTCCTTGTCCTCCCATGGAGCATCAGGGCCCCTTGCCACCTTTCATACTCCCGCAATTCCCTCCTTCCTCCCCGAACCATCCAAATGAGGAGAAGCCCTCCCCCTCTTCAAAAACATCCTCCATACGCTTTTGCCTAAGATCTAGGGACATCCCAGCCCCCACCACATAGAGCCAAGGCCTAGAGAAAAATTTCGGAAACATCCAAAAGGGAAAGGGGAGGGGTAAGCCATCACACCTATCTTCGGCCCAGAATAAAGCTATCAAAGATGTAGCAAACATGAAACAAAAATCCATAATAGGGGCACTTAGAGCAGCGAGAGCCTCTAAAAGAGGTTCCCAATGAAGATACTCTCCTTCAATAGTAGGGGTTTGGCAAGTAAGCCCAAAAAACTTTCCCTAAAAAGGTTGCTAAGCCTTCAACACCCTGATATCATTATGCTCCAAGAAAAAATGGGAATGGAAGAGGAAATCTCCCTCCATCCGAAAAAATCCTTCACCTTTAATGACTTTCATGCAATCAGTGCGCGAGGGCACTCAGGGGGACTAGCTCTAGGGTGGAACCCAAGGGCAGTAAAAATTCTTAACATCTGGGGATTCGACTCAGGAATTGGGGGTGAATTTTTCCATGCGGACCTAAATATTTCCTTCACAATAGTAAATATTTACGGGCCTTATAATGAGAGGGTAGCTTACTGGAATGGGCTAAAACTGAAGCCCTTTCTTAGAAACGAAAATTTAGTACTGGGAGGAGACCTAAACTTCACTTTGGAAAATTTTGAAAACTGGGGTCCCAGCTCAAGAAGCGATTCTCTCTTAGATTATTTTTAAAACCTCCTAAGAGAGCTCCAGCTGATTGATATCCTCCCTGCCAAAGTAAAGCACACCTGGTCAAATAGAAGAACTAGAGAAGGAAGAGTCATGAAACGACTAAATCGTTTCCTCGTTAACGAGGGATAACTTGAGAAAAACCTAATTCTCAGACAATGGCTGGAGTCTGTGTAGAAATAATAGATTGATGCTATGAGAAAAGATGCTAAGAAGAAACATGGGAAATAGATCTTGCTACTAAGAATTCTCACAAGCATACACAGGAAAAATAGAGAGAAGAAAAGAGACTGAATCACATGAGTGAAGAGATGAATATTGGTGTGTATCCTTCCATTGAATAATGATGAATAATAGTGTACATAAATAATACATCCCTCGTAGGAAAATCAAGTTGTATGGAGACAACTCATAAAGCTCAAATAGGCTGACTTACCAAAATATAACAAACCCCCATAGGTGGCTAAAGCACTTCCCAAATCTATCAAGGACCTCACGAATTGGAAAAAAAACATGAGTGAGTTGTCAAGGAGATTGAAAAAACATGCTAATCCTAGAAAATGGAGCAAAAGTCATGAAGAATGGGTTGGCAACAAAAACACCCAGTTTCCTAGTTTGACTAGCTTTACCTTATCCACAGAAAAGTAGAAAAAGCATAATAAAGCAGAATCTGCTGTAAAGTGCTGTATACTAATTCTGGATGGTCAAAAGGTGGTCAAGATCAACCTAGAATTAGAAATAAATCATTCCTAGGATATAGATGGCATGTATTGACTTTAAGGTGTAAGTGGATGCCAACTAATTAAGCTAGTGGGTGAATAATTAATCATTGTATCCTAAGTTATAAGTGGCTTTAATATATTCCAACAGTCTGGAGGTGATTCTGATCACCTCCCAATCTGCCTGGGAATCTCAGGAGCTCCAATAAAGCCCCCCAGCTCTTTCAAACTCTGTGTTACCTGGCTGAAGGATGATGAAATCTATGATATTATAAAACTACTTGGATCCCATTCCATCCTGAAGATGGATCCTTTGTATCACCTCATTTCGTTAAAAAACTGTCCCAAGTAAAAAAGAAAATCAAGGAACGGGCTTTCAAAAGAAAAAGATGACAAAGAGCTAATCCAAACAGTAAAGGAGTTTTCCCTTCTACATGACTCGGAAGGAGGAGGATACTTAAATCTTGGATCCAAGATTCAATTGGAACTTCTGGAAAATAAAAAGAGAAAGTTGTTAATGGAGCAAGAGGAGGTCTAGAGGCTTAAGAGCAAGGCAATCTGGCTCGAAAGTAGGGACGAGAAAACCAAATTCTTCCAAGCCTATGCAAAGGGGAGGAAAGCTCAAAACACAATTTAGAGCCTAAGGAATGAAGAAAATGAGGACATCACCTCTTTTGAGGGCCTGGCCTCCTTGGGCATAACACACTTCAAAAACCTCTTTAAAGCAAACAATAGAACAAATCTAGCTGAGATCATTCACCTCTCTCAGTTCTTTCCCGACTTCATATCCCCTAAAGAAAGCCAGGAACTTGTGGAAGAAATCTCTGAAGAACTCAAGGAAACCCTCCACAACTTCCAGAAGGATAAAAGCCACGGAAGGATGGCTGACCCCTTGAGTTCTTCTTAGCACACTATGAAACTTTTGGGCTCGACCTCCTTCAACTCGTTGAAGAATCCAGGAAATGGGGGATTATGCACCCCCCCTTAAATGCCACCTTCATTGCCCTGATTCCAAAATCAGACAACGACTCCTCCTTGGAAGATTACAGGGTGATCTCTCTGTGTAATGTAACCTACAAGGTGGTGGCCAAGATAATCACAAGAAGGCTTAAAAAAGATCCTGTCGAAAGTTATCTCTCAGGAGCAGTTTGGTTTCTTGGGAGGAAGGCAGGTCCACGAAGCCATTGGAGTAGCCCAAGAGGGCCTTCACACCTAAAAAATTACAAAGAACAGAGCTATTCTCAAAATCGATCTATCAAAAGCTTTTGACAGGGTAAATTTGCTCTACCTAAGAATGTTGCAGACACTTTTAGGGTTTGACTACAACTTCATAAAATGGATCATCAGTTGCATCACCGCAACCTCTTTTGCGGTCCTTATCAATGGCTCTGGTTCTCCATTCTTTGGGGAAGATAGAGGGCTTCGTCAAGGATTCCCTCTCTCCCCTCTCCTCTTTCTTCTAGTGGTAGAAGGGCTAAGCTGAGCCTTCGCTCATCAAAAACGTGAGGGAGCTTTCCAGGGAATGGCCATTTCTCATAACCCAAGGCTCTCCCACCTGCTATTTGTAGACGATATCCTAATTTTCTGTGATGGCTCGAGAAGAGATGCAGAAACCCTGGAGAAAACCATGAATCTCTTAAAAAAGGCAACATGTATGGTAGTAAATGATCAAAAATCAACTCTCATGACATCTCTCTTGATTGACAAGGAAGAACACTAGTATGCAGCCATCTTCCCCTTTAAAAAGCTCAAACCACTCAATGCAGGGCTCAAATACCTAGGTTTTCAGCTAAAACCTAATGGCTACAAGAAAAATGATTGGGGTTGGCTCATAGCAAAACTAGAAACAAAGACTAAAAATTTGGAGTCATCGATGGTTGTCCAGAGCAATAAGACTGGTCCTCATAAAATCGGTTCTAGACACAATCCCGGTTTATTGGATGTCCCTGGCCTGGATCCCCAAAGGAATCCTGGAATAAATAAGAAAACTCTGCTACAGGTTTCTTTGGTCATGCACCTCCACCTCTTTTGTGTCGCCATGGGTCAACTGGGAAAGCTTGGCAAAGCCAAAATCCCAAGGCGGATGGGGTCTAAAACATACTCACCTCTTTGCCAAATCCCTAGTTGCAAAACTGAGCTGGAGACTTTTGTCCACAAAATATCTGGACAGAGGTGGTGAGCCATAAATATACCCCCCCAGACACTATAACACAATGTCTCATGAATCCGGTAAAAAACATAAGAGGGGCATCAACAACGTGGAAGGCAGTTCTCCTCTCCATCCTAGTAATTGAAAGAGGATTAACCTGGAAAGTAGGATGGGGAAATCAGGTCCGCATTGGATCTGATCCTTGGTTGGGCAGTCAAAACATGAACACTCTCCCCCATCTCCTTATTCAGTTCCTAAACGACCAAGGATACTTCCACCTAAATCAAGTGGCGGATCAAGCATCTACCACTATTTGGAGCTAGGGCTGGAAATCTGAAGTAGATATGGGACTGAACAACGAGCTAGGGCCCTTCTGGAACGACTACACCCATGCACTTCAAAGCTCCCATGTTCAAATCTCTGATCAAAAGGACGAGCTCATTTGGTCACATGCACCAAATGGCAAATACTCTCCAAAACTGGGATACAAACAGCTCACAGCAACAACCCAAATGGTTGAGAGAAAATGGTGGTGGAAAAAAGTTTGGAAAATGCATTGCCCACTGAAATCCAAGATTTTTATGTGGTGTGTCCTCTCAGGGAAAGTCCCTACCTGGGACCGAATGAAAAGCGGGAAAGTTGAAGGGCCAAGGTGGCGTACATTTTGCATGCAAAATGAAGAGACCATCCAACACTTATTTCTTGACTTCCCGTTCCTAAGAAAATCTTGGGTTGAGATTGCCCATCTCACCAATCTCTCGTTGCACTGGATTGTGACACAGTAGAAGACTCATGGAAAATGTGGCTCAACTCTCCCCAAACAGAGATTTACCGAGCACTCCCCCTGTTGATTATTTGGGGCACATGGGTGGCCCGGAACAAGGCAATTTTTCAAGATAAGGTTTCCAACCCAGAATGCATAGCCCAAACCAATCTGGATATCCTTTCTCACTTTCGCCAAGAAAACAATCAACTAGCCCCCAAAACCATCAAGGAGAAAACAATAAACAAACTTATGCCTTGTGCATACTTCGACGGTGCCTCAAAAGATGGTCTTTGCGGGAGGGGGGAGAAATCCTCTTCTTGACTGAAACCCACTTCTTCCAAATTCAGCTGGGACTGGGTCAAAGCACAAACAATTTCACAGAACTTCTCACTTTGAAACTTCTCCTCATTTTTGCAAGAGAAAGGGATTGTGCTAATATTTAAATCTTTGGCGATTCAATGCTAGTAATAAATTGGATAAATAAAGTTCAAATTTGTCACGATGTATTTTTAAATACTATGCTTGTAGACACACATCGAATTTTGTAAGAGTTCGACTCATTCCAGTGTCATCATGTTTACAAGGAACGAAATACAACTATGGATCAACTCACCAAAACAGGCCTAAACCTCACACAAGGCCAGTGGAAGATCATTGAATACAACAATGACTCCTTCCACGACTTCTACCACAGACCTTTCATAGAAGGACCACAACCAAATTAAGCAGCATCAAATTTTTTTGAACCCTCTACAGTTTTTTTGGGATGAATAACAAGACACGAGCCTTGCGTCTATCTATGGTGTTCAAAAACATTTTTTTGCCTCCTATTGCAAGTCGATATAGGGCTCTCCGAGCAGAACAATATTTCTTTGTTTTTATGTTTCCAGAAACAAAATAGAAAAACTTATGGTATTTTTATTTGTCATCTCTCTTTTGACATAATAGTCATCAAGCCATTTTCAAGAAAGGGCTAGGAAGATCCTTTCTGCAACATCTAATTTGATTACCAACTAGTTAAATTGCGCTTTTTTCTTTGGAAAAAAAATATAAAGAGTTCATAAAATTAAACTTTGAAAAGATTTAATTAACAATACAATACATAGATTGATAGCATGCACACCAAGGTTTAACCTCAAATCATCCTCATGGCAACTGCTCCAAGATTTCCTTGACTGCAACCTGATATATATTCATGATGGAAGCCTTAATTAGTTATTCAAGGAAATGTGAAATATGATTAATTGGGTCCTTGGTGACTAACATGGACATGGAGAGCATGGAAATGTAAGGCCCTGGGCATTAAACACAATTTTTAAAAAAAATTACTCACTTACAAATAAAATAAGATTTACTCATTACCATGAAAGATTTGTAGATCTAAACAATAACTGAGATATGATGATAGCAATCAAATGAAATAAGGAAAAAACATACCTAAACCCTGATGAGTGATGGAAATAATGTACCTCTAGAATTCCATAAGAGATGAGGGAAAACAACGTGTGGGGGATGACCCTCCAATCAACCAACCCCTCAATGTCTCCGCCATAGTTGAGACATTGAGAGCCCACGAGCCCCCAACCAATCAACTTTAGCCACATTGTCGTCTTCCCTTGCCATAATCATACCTATCTTCCTTCCAAACTAAAAAAAAATGAACTCCCTTCCCTTCCAATCCTCCTTTTTTTATATAGTTTTTTTCTCTTTTTCTTTGGAATATGACTCTAGTATATTTTATTAATTTATTTAGTAATTTTTTTATTTATATATTTATCTGTTATTTAATATTATTAGTCATAGTTATCTTATTCAAGGTGATAAGTGTTCTCTTTTATTTACTTAATTTATTTATTTTAATATTTAATTTAGTTTCCTATATTTTTATTTTTATTTAATTTAATAGTATTTTTGGGTTGTTACAATAAAGGTATGCCACAAACATGGAGACACAAAGGGAGACACAACGGGATACAAGTTGTTCACAAGTAACATAGAGCACATAAATTATAATCACATGAAAAAACTCTTGTAGACAGAATGTGAGACGAGTTGTATTTGGCAAGCACAAAAGATTTGTACACTACATGAGAATTTATGGGCTTCCCACAATTGAATGATGAGAGTTTAGCAAAAACATCTTAACACCTCATTCCTTATCAAGGATAGGTGAGAGACTCTTGGCAACATTCACAAAACAAGGGGACATTCCCAACATTTTTTATGGTGTTACCACCAAATGTGGGTATCTCACTCCCAATCCCAGGGTCCTTAGAATGTGGGAACACTATGTATGGGTTCCCCAAGGCCTAGAAGCAGTAACCTTGCAACACAACAAATTTACTGTGTTCCCTAGAAACACGCTCCAATGGTCAAAATCGTGTGGCCCATGTGCACCATGTTCTTGGGCATTTGAGATGTTGGGGAGCAAGGGACATCTTCAAGAAGAGGGAAATTTAGAGACTTCACCAATAGTCAAGGGACATCTAAAATATGGTCTAGGGTTGTCGTGAGGCGCACAACCATCCCCAGTGGTTATCAACTTTTTCATTTTTAAAATAAAAAGATTAAAAAAAAGGAAATCAATTTTTCTTTCCCATGTCCATTCAAACACTGTATAGAGCTTAAAGTCCTAAAGCAAATAAGCAATTTAATAATATAATGATGATCAATGTAACTAATTTCCAGCATAGCAAAAGTTCAAAATAAAAACCTGAAGCGAGAAGCAACATAATTAGCAAATCATCATGATCACAAGATAAAGAAGGCTGCCAAAATATTCAATGGGAACATGTTAAGTTCTAAATTGACAATGATTGTTATCAATAGTCAGAATGTACTGAGCATATACCTGCACGACACACTAACAAAGAATGCTCCAAATAGACTGTGTCCAGTTCAATGTCTGCATGTTTCTTTGGCTTATTCATTGATCATATGTACCAAACAACTGCATACTTGATGTCTTGAAGCTTTAATATTTTTATTTTTAATGTTCTATCTTCCTGTTTCCAAACCGTCTAGGATTTGCAGTGTATCCTTCTCCCATCCCTCCCATCAGCCATTCTCGAGCTTGTCCATTCCATCAACCATCCTCTAGCCTTCGGATAAGTTATGTGAGAATTCTGCTATTAAAGAATATAAATGGCTGGATCAGACCTCCCAAGCCATTGTGAGAACATGGGATCTTAATAAGCAGAGAGGTACATTTGAGCCCTTAGATTTGCCAAGTGGACAAATTTTCTTGCAACCAAGTTTAAAAAACATTAAGAATTGTACTGGTGATAGAACTCTCTGTGCCAATCATTATCCAAAGAATCATTGCTTGCATTGTGTTGTTATGAAGCTCATCTGAATGGCAACTATCTCCAGGCTTGTATGTAACGCTGTGATGCTTATTGACTCTTACATGCAGAAAATGCATCCAAGATCCAATTACACAATGACTATAAGTGCTACATGGAGAATACAATCAGAACAGTGCAGAAGTTGAAATCAGTTCTAAGAAGCATAAACTGTAAACATATCCATAAAATTGCATATTTATGTTTTCTTATGTGTATTTTTATACAAATGCAAACGGGATCTGAAATCACAGATTACAGGTGATAACGGTTTATATCCCTGAATATTTAGATCCATCCCTGCAATTTGCACAGTACAAAGGGAAAGTTGAAATGGATCTAAAATCATATGAATCTGTCAAAAGTATTACCAAAGTAAATATATTTTAAGAAATCTGTCATTCTATACCATTGGTAAACTGGAATTCAATCCACAAATGACAAGGTAATTTTGTTTCTAATGAATTAGAAAACAAAAGGGTATGATACAATGGAAATTATTCCCTTCTTAGAAAGAACAAAAAAAACACAGCAATTCTTAATTTCTCAAACTGCTTTGCCCCTTGGTAGTAAAAGTTTCCACATCAAATGCCTTATGGTTCCAACACACATGCTTAATGCTCCCAATCACGACCATAGCCATTTCCATTAAATATTGAAGTGGTTGCATCGCCACTCATAAGATGCCCAACACAAAAATAACAAGTCAAGAATAAACTTATAACCTTTGTTGTCAGCTACTTAAATGACTAGGTGCATGGTCAAACATCGCATGCCACATAAATGCTCGCGAAAGTACCATCTCTAACTCCTGATGTGTCCAGTTTTGTGTGGGTAAATGTTGCAAAAGGAGAACCATCTCTTGGAAATCAAGCCTCTGCAACTGTTCGGACCACTGCATTAAAAGAGAAACAATTATTATATGTTGTCTTCACCAAGTCAGCTCCATGTCCAACCACAAGAAACTAAAAAGAAGACAACTTAGGTACTTCACTATGCACTCCCACAACTTGCTTGTGTAATGACAAATAAGCCCATGTGTGTTCACTTGCTAAACATCAAATATAAACACATAACATAGAAGTTACAAGCTTATTCTGGCATCATTTATCCAGGGCTCCCCATAACTCCGAAACCATTAGATAGTTTCATCATTATTATTTATTAAATTTCTCCCATTCTTCATTCAATATTATGACAGTTGATAATGAAAAATCATATAACATGATCTTATTTTTCAGGGATAGTTGTTCCCACATTAATAATTTATGGGCACTCTGTTGCGCACGAGAAAGCTTGACAAATTACAAAGCTAAAAGCTTCAGTAATAATTTCCAACTATGGAAAGTTTTAAACTTGATAGAAACATCTTGGAAGATTTTTCAGACAAACTGCAATTTTAACTTCTTAAAATATGCATGAAAGTGGTAATAACAAAATAGTGAATATCACTAGTAACAACTACCACAGTGTAGCTTTTATTGTGTTAGGTCATGAATCTATCTCAAAAATGAATGTTTAAGGATAGAAGAGAGGTTATTTTTCGTCCTCCACAGCCAAAATCCTCATGGTATTAAATTATCAATAGCAAGAAAGAAAATCCTTGGTTGTACCTCTTCAAAAGATAGCTTATATAATATTAATTTGTCAATATATTATCTCTATTACGTGTGCAAACTAGACAGGCAATTTCCTCATTGCTCCATTAGGCTTTGGTAGTTGACCAATATTATTTGATTGCATAATCCATTATGCAAGAATGTCTTGACAAGTTCAATATCTTTTCCATTTTAAAGCTTTTTCATTTACATGATAAACCATGTTTTCAAGAAAAGTTGAACTCATGATATTTTGCTTCTTGAACCTTTTACATCATCTGTCAAAGTTTTCTTTGCATGAATCATTTATTTCATTTGAAGTGCATCAGAACCTACGTTACAGAACACATCTCTCAAGGGCCCCATGCCCATATCTTGCATGTTGGACATGTGACACGCTAGGACACATGTTTGACATGTCTTGTTTTCGCTAGGGCATGCATCAACACGTGTCAGACATGTGACCTAGACATGGCCCGACAAGTTGGGCACCAAGGCACATAAATAGACCCGCAGGAGGCTCAAAAATTGTTTCATGATGATATGGGTTTGGACAATAGTGTTGAGTTGGCATTAGCCACCTTGGATCTTAATGAACCAGTGTTAGAGCCAATCACTTTTGATGATTGTGATTGTCTTGAGGGTCATCCTCCACACCAGCACATGCAGATCTTCGATTGGGTATGGAGAATGGAGAGTAATGGCAGTGGTGGTGGTGGTGGTGATTTTGATGATTCTGACATGAAGGAGGAATACCAACAATGACAAGCTATGGGATTCTTCCATCTAGTATCAATGTGTCAATATCTATGTAATACAATTTGATTTTGATGAAATCAAATTACTTAATGAGAAAAGTGCAGTTTATGCTTCTAACTTCTAAACTTCAATTTTATGATGTGTATAAAATATTCTAATTTCTTGTGTGTTTGATCATCATTGATATAGTAGCTAGCTCTATCAATATTTTGAAAATAGTCTAATCTCTAAAAAAATTGTATCTTTATGTCTATAAATCATTTGTGTATTTGTAATATATATATATATTGTGTGTGTGTGTGTGTCCCATGTCTTGTTCTAGGGTAGATGTATCCCGTGCCAAATACTCGTATCCACATGTCCCAGTGTCATGTCACTTACATCAGCAGCATTAAAAAATTGTCACTTTAATATATATATATATATATATATATATATATATTGTGTGTGTGTGTGTGTGTCTGATGTCTTGTTTCTAGGGTAGATGTATCCCGTGCCAAATACTTGTGTCCACATGTCCCAGTGTCATGTCACTTACGTCAGAAGCATTAAAAAATTGTCACTTTAGTATTTACTTAAGTAGTTTTTCAAAACACTTATCCTAGCCCATAATATATGATGTATCAGGATTTCGAACTTGGAGTAAGATGTCCAATTTACCAAAGCATAGGGAAACTATTGTCCTTCTACTAGGCAGGGCAAGTTAGAATGGTTCTTAAAACAAAATTACAAAGAAGTTTGAATCATCTCCCCATTTATGAAAATTATGAAGACAAGAAACTTAGCATTACAAGGTTTGCCAGAATGCAACCTATTCAAGAACTAAAAGTATGTGACATTCAAGTCCATTATTGCCTGAACAGTGAACAAACCTTCCTTTAGGGATAGGCTAGCCAGAGCTCCCATGGTCACATGGTTGGCAAACATCACTTGGAATTTGGAAATGCCAATAATAATGTCTTGCACGCGGTTCCATCCCTTGGCCATATAGCATGGGGTGCAAGGCTTTACTTTAGTACCTTGGATCTCTTATAAAATGGAAAGCAATAGTGTTCATGCACTAGACCAACACTCTTTCCTTCCCTAGACCAACACTCTAGACCAACACTCTTTCCTTCAATTATTTTGTTACGGACCTAGCAGGGGTATATATGGGGTTGAATTACAGGTAATAGGGATCAACATAACAGGGGTCCCACGTGAGTGAAAAAATGTATATATAGAGGTCAACATAGTCATTATTGTATACAAGGACATATAATTTGGATACATAGATGTACTTGGGTTATTTGGAGGTTATCGTAATGTATAAGGAGTTACCATGTAACTCGTATCTATTATCACTTTGGGAGTTGTATTCCACGTTGACATTTGTTTTGCATCATGTATTCTTATTTATTATGTTGATCTATTAAATACCATAAAGAAAATCTTCAAGGCTTCTTTTCCCTTGTCTCTCTATCAATTGGGGGAGGGTGAAAATAACAGGATTTGGAATAAATTGTTCAGTCGATTTCCCATGCATTACACACCCATTGGCCACTTTCCTTGTGCCCCATGACAAATCTGCATGCATATCATTCATACTGAGTGAGTGAGCACACTTTTGCTAGGAGAGGTCATTTGTCTCACTCTTCTACCCCCATGTGGATGGATGAGTGGGTTCATAACATTTGCTATCACCATTCAGCTTCGGAATGAGAATGAAGAGAAGGTACAATGAGTTCATCAAAATCAACTTGGGGATGCAGAGATCCAACTAGAAAGGATAAAAATCCAAATTGGAACATCGACAAATATAGTTGATGGCAATCTCTCTTAGACAAATACTATTGATGATCAAGCACTAAGGCTAAAGCATGCCATTGTACCTGCAAATAATATTGATGATAAGGGTATGGAAATTGAACTAAACCCATTAATGGTGAAAGTTGAAACCATATTAACACACTCTCATTACGAAAAAAGTTGGCAAGAAAGACAAGAAGATTGATATCAACATTTCCAAAGAAGAAAATAACAAAAGCAATGATATTCAAGGAATAGGGAATCAAGCAACAATTGTGCCAAAAGATATTATCAAAGACCAACAATCACAACACATTGGAGAAGCTACAACTATGTAAGGAATCAAAGGAAAATAAGCTATCAAGGATTGACACCAAAAGAAATTGTATGTCGATGGATGGGTAATCATCAATGGAAACAAGAGAGTAGGACTATAAGAAAATCCTATTACTTGGTTTTGTCACATGTAAAGCCCTAAACCATAAAGCTTTGAGGGCAAATCTTTTCAAGGCTAGAGGAAGGAAAAATGATAAAAAATGGGGAGATTGCTTATGCACCCATCCCCCAAGTTGATTTTACACTACAAACACATGCCATTTAACATGATGAATAGGTCATGTTGCATAAACAATTACTCATTCGAGTGGAGAAGGGCATTGCATTAAGTGGCAACCTGTCTTCACGCATGCCTCAGTTAAAATTCACCTGGAAATCATCTTTGGGGAGGAGTATGGGATATCGAGAGATACCCATAGGAGTAACACTTGGTCTAGTTCTAGTGCAACAACTTCTTGTTCCAAGGTAAGCCCTGCTTGGTCTCCTATTGCAACAACATTTGTCATGTATCATCGGTCTCTTGGATTCAATATTGGGTCATGTTACCACACAAATTAGAACCCTTGAGATTAGGTCATGAAGGCGGGTGCTAAGATTGGAAATTACTCACACGATGCACCCACAGTTGCCACAATGCACTCTCCTCTCTCTTTAGGTTGCTCCTTAAAACCCAATCTTGAGCTACATAGTATATATATATATATATATATATATATATTTTATTATTACTGTTAACCACAAATGATTTTCTTCACAAATAATGCAACGTAAAATAAATACTGAGAAACATATAACAACAATCACACAAATAGAGACACCAATATTTTTGGGGTATGGAAACCCCCGGAAAAACCCAAGATGGGAAAATTGGTGCAGCAATCCCAGAAGATATTTTATTAGCAAGATATAGAACAATACAATCCAGAAATCGATTTTACCCAACCTAGAAAAATCGTACAACCGAAACTCGATGAGGAAAAACCCCACAAAGATAGCACAACCCCCCTGCATCATTGCCCTTGTCACCTTCACACCTCTGCGTCAGTCGTACGGCCTCTGTGTCATCGTATAGATGCTAAAGTCACTCGTATGATCGCTTGTGTCACTCGTACGACCACATACGGTCTATTGACGTCACGCGGGATGCTCCTGCATAGTTGTATGGCCTCTAGCGATTTTCTTGTGCTTCTCTATCGATCTTCGAGGAAAGTTCTTCTGTCTCAATCTCTGAAAATTCTTCTGCAAACTTCTCTCACTCTCTGACTGAAACGCTATGAGCAAGAAATCTCTCTGGCAATGTGTGTGCCAAAGCAACTGTGTATGTGTCCTCTCCACCAAATCAATCTCCTTTTAACTCAATGGCCAAGCGAAAACCCTAACTCTCACTATGGATCAATGGATGAGATCCTCCGGTGAGATCAATGGCCAAGAGTAGATTAGCCATCACTTAAATTATATTCTACTTGAACTTTATAAAAAGTGCCTCCATTAAGTCAAATTAAAATTAGATCACATATGCACTTTTCTTAAGTCTAAACTTTGGATCAGGGTTGCCGAAGCGTCCCCCCCCCCACGGACTCGACCCCGGAATCGCGCTCCGAGCGAGTTCGCCCCCAAAGCGTGATCGAAACCGCGCACCGGAAAACCCGAACCACGAATTAATGGAGAAAAACACGATTCCTGGTTTTTTCAGTTCGTTTTGCCCAATTCGCTGAGGAATCACGCGCCCAGATCTCAGAGTTCGCGCGCCTTAAAGCCCGGAACCGCGCGCCCGGCGAGAGGCCGCAACCTCACTTTTTGTTTTATTTTTTTTTTATTTTTTTTTTCTAATTTGGCTTTGTGGGTGGGCCCTAGGGCTTTCTTAGGGTTAGAGAGGGGAGATAAAGCCCAATCTCTCCCTCTTCTTCCTCATTGTTTCACCTTTGAGTTGGAGTGGAGAGCTTGAAGAGGATTGGTGAGAGCTTGGAGAGCTTGGTGTTGGAGCAAAGTTGGAACTTGGAGAGCTTGAAGAGGATTTGTGAGAGCTTGGAGGAGACAACAAAGGGCTCCATCTACTTGCAAATCATTGGAGATCAAGATTCAAAATAGGTATGCCCAATATGTATTTTTGTTGAAAACTTGAATATTGTTCACAAAAATGTCTTGTTTATTATTGTATTTTTGTTTTCTCCTACATTTTCCCATTCCCTCTTCCTCCTCATTCTATTGCAGGTTGTTCAAACTTCAAAGTTTCAAACTTCATCTAAAACTTGAAGAGAATGTTCTTCTTTTGGTGTTTGCTTCCATTTTTGGTTCTCATGGTGTTGGTTGGGAGTAGGCATGTGCATCAAAATGAGAAATCTGATAGTGGTCAATCTCATAGTGACTCGGACTACCTAATGAGTGAAGGAGAGGAGGGTGGTAATGATGATGAAGGGGATGATGAGGAAGTTGGTAGTGGCAAAGAGGCATTAATCCCCTTGTGGAAGTATGACACAAAAGTTCAGGATGGTAGAGGTGGTGGAACCGCTAAGTGGATATGCCCACATGGATGTCGTCCAAACCCTTATACCGGTTCATACACCCATGTGAGGAGGCATCTT
>LPNX011156737.1:156629-208589 GCA_001517045.1 Pseudotsuga menziesii
TTTGAAAAGCACGCTTCCGCGCACCCGCTTCCCGCACCCGCACCCGCTTCGCTTCCACGCTCTGGCAACACTGCTTTGGATAAAGGCAATGATCAATTTGGCTTCCTGTTTTAAATCTTCCATCAAGCAAGGACACATGCCAATGATAGAAGACCTTCCTTGTTGCCACTTTCTAACACTCCCCCTCAACGAGGAAGGGATTCGGTAGCAACCCCAACTTATCTCTCAACTTCACAAAACTGTGCCTACAAAGTGCCTTGGTGAAAATGTCTGCCACCTTCTCATTTGTCTGAATGTACTCCAACCGAATGGTTCCTGAATCCTTTTTGTACATAGTCTCTCAGGAAGTGATACCGGATGTCTGTGTGTTTTCTCCGGTCATGGAACACTGGATTTTCAGATAGCTTGATGCTACTCTAATTGTCACAACGAACCGTTGTAGCCTCTAGCTCACACTCGAATAACCTCGAAAGCAACTTTCTCCACCACATTCCCTCTAATGCAACCAAACTGGATGCCATGTACGCAGCCTCTACCGAGCTCAATGCAACTGACTTGTGCTTCCTGCTGAACCAAGAGATAACCCCTGACCCAATGCTGAAGCAAAAACCTAAAGTGCTCTTACAGTGTTCTACACATCTTGCCAAGTCAGCATCTGTGAAGCCTGCTAATTGTATACTCCCGCTGCGCTCATAAACTAACCCGTACTCCACTGTACCTTTGATGTATTGAAGCACATACTTCGCAGCTAACCAATGTACTCTTCGTGGGTCCACCATGAACTGACTCAAAGAGTTGATTGCAAAGCTAATGCCTGGCCGTGTGTTGACCAGATAGATGAGCGATCCGATAAGATAGCGATACAATGTAGGATCAAACTCCTCTGACCCTGATGCATCAATCTTCCTCCAGTTGGAAACTAGAGGTATGGACATGGACTTGCAATCCTCCATCTTGAATCTCCTCAAGATCTCTACTACATACTTCCCCTGACCAATGAAGAAGCACCCATCTCTCTGCCAAACCTCTAGACCTAGGAAGTAATGCATCAACCCAAGGTCTTTCATCTCAAACTGAACTGCAAGATTTGACTTGCAGTTATCGATCAACCTCTCATCTCCTGTAAGAAAGAGATCATCTACATACAAAACCAGTATGAGAGGCACCTCACCTGACAAGAAGTACAGGTTGTGGTCAGCCTCACTCCGTTGGAATCCCATCTCTCGTAGATAGCTGTCGATCCTCGAGTACCATGCCCAAGGTGCCTACTTGAGCCCATAAAGAGCTCTCTGCAACCTACATACATGCGACTCCTTGTTCTCCACCTTGAACCCCTCGGGCTTCTCAATGAATACCTCCTCCTCTATAACTTCATTGAGGAAGGCAATCTTTATGTCCATCTGATGAACACTCCAACCTAGCTCTACTGCTAATGAGATAATAGTCTGAATTGAAGAATATTTGGTGACAAGGGCAAAGGTTTCGTCATAGTCAATGCCTTCCTTTTGTGAATACCCCTTTGCCATGAAACGCACCTTGTACTTCTCCATGCTTCCATCTACTGCATGATTTACCTTGTAGATCCACCTGGATCCAACCACTCGTTTTCCTTCTGGCCTCAACACAACCTCCCATACCTGTTTTTTCATAATGAAGTCATACTCCTCAACCATAGCCTCTTGCCACACATCATGTTATGCAGCCTCATCGAAACTTGAAGGCTCAAAGTTAATCAACTCCGTCATCAGTGCCATATAGCTAAGTCTATCAAGTGGTTTGCTCCGCCTCATGGAGCTCTAAGGAAGAGTCACCTACCTGGCATCCTGAATTACGGACCTAAACCACTTAACTTAGGTCGTGGCCTAGTGTCTACTTGTTGCTGCTAGATATCCTCCTCCTACTGTGGCTCATCCTCTAAGTCAATGACCGAAGGATCTTGTCCACTTGACTCCCTTTGAATATTAGAACATGTATCTTGTGTCTGTATCGGTACCTGTACCTGTGGCTCCTCCAACTTGACCCCCCAATCCTATGTTGGCTGCTCCAATGTTGGTATGTCCATAGATCTTCGTAAGGCTCTATCCTCATCAAACTGGACACCCCTGCTCACAATGATTCTCTTGCGAGCCAAAATATATACCCTGTATGCCTTAGAAGTCTCACTGTAGCCAACAAGTAACCCCTTCTCACCAGAAGGATCCAACTTCTTCCTAGTGTCAGCATGAATGTGACAATAGCAGACACTGCCAAACATGTGTAGATGGCTCACATCTGGTCTAGTGCTTGTGAAGACCTCCTTGAGTGTCTTCCTCCCCAAAGTTGTGTGGGGACACCTGTTCTAAATGTAAACCGCAGTCCTGTATGCCTCAACCCATAGGAATAATGGCAATCCCTAATCAAATAGCACGGCCTTGACTGCTCCTATCAATGTCCTATTCTACCTCTCCGCCACTCCATTTTGTTGTGGGGTATGAGGAACTGTGTGCTCCTTCTTGATCCCCTCCAATGAACAAAACTCCAAGATCTCCTTGGAGATGTACTCACCCCCGTTGTCTGTCCTCAATACTCGAATCTTCCTCCCAGTCTGGTTTTCCACGAGAGTCTTGAACTCCCGAAACTGCTCGAAAACCTTTGACTTGGCCTTCAAGAAATAGACCTAGGTTTTCCTGGAATAATAATCAATGAATGTGACGCAATAAATGTAGCCACTGAAATATTGGACACTCATGGGTCCACAAACATCCAAATGCACCAAGTGCAAGGTCCCCTTAGACGTGTGCTCACTCTGTAGAAAAGGATTCTTGATAATATTCCCCAACGCACAACCCTTGCAGTGGTTATGCTTCTCCTCCTGTACCTGAGGAACTCCAGTAACTGCCTGTCTCAAATGCCTCAGTGCTCCATGATGTAAGTGCGCCATCCTCCTATGCAACAACTCACTTTGATTGCTATTGTTACTGACCAGAGCCTTTGCAGACTCTAAGTGTAATCTGTACACCTTCCCACTCTAGATCCCAATCGCCCGATTCAAACTCCTATCTGACCCCTTAGGCCTAATATATACTTTTCGATCATAGAAATTCACCTGAAAATCCTTGTCCTCTAGGGTGGAAACGGATATAAGATTTTTCGTCAAACCCGAAACATATAAGAGGTCAGCAAAACTGAGGGGTTTTCCAAACTCCCTCTGAAATGAAATTGTACCAACTCCCTATGCCTGATACCGCGCATCATCTCCCAACTCAATGTGGAGATTTACTCCACCTTCCTGTAACCTTCTGAAGAACCTTTTATGTCCTCTCATGTGACAGGATGCTTCACTGTCAATGTACCAGATGCTGCTACCTGTGGTGCTTGCCATGCAAGCTATAAAACAAAAATCCTCATCGAATCTTTTGTTGAACTCTTCCATCTCTGCGGAACTTGACATCTATGTATTGTTCTTCTTCTTCTTGTCTAGGAATTGGGAAGCAAAGTGTCCTGGCTTGTGGTAGATAAAACATTTGACCTTTGACATGTCAATGTTCTTCTTACCACCCTTCTTTTTCTTTTCCTTTCCCTTGTCCTTGCTCGCTGAGGCTAGAGCCTCTTCATCCAAGATCTGTGGGGCACTGTTGGATGAACCTAAGCCTTGACCCATATGGATCTCTTCTTGCACAAAGTCATCCCACAATCTCTGCCAGTCAGGGAGCTTCTCTCTAGCCACCACGCCTTTGACAAAGACGTCCATGGCTTGGAAAAGCCATTGAGGGCTATCCAAACTAGCTCCTCATCTTCAGTCTTAGAACCCACTGCTCCAAGTTCATCCCTGATCTGTGTGAGCCTTGTGAGATAAGACACCACTCCTTCACCCTTGGCCATCTTGGTGCTTTGCAGTCTCTCCTGTAGCACCATCTTCTGGTTCTCGTTCTTACTCTGGTAAAGGCTTTCCAAAGCCGTCCACATTTCTAATATGGTCTTCTTCCCGGACAGGTGAGGGACTACGTGATCCTTTACCCCATCCAAGATAATCAACGTGACCCCATAATCCACCTTCTTCTACCTAGCCAACTTTGTCGAATCTACGGGCGCAACCTTCTTGGAGTCAATGTGCTCCTCTGCATCACTAACATCGAGGATCCTCGTGATTATCTCTTTCCATGCAGGAAAGTTTTGAGCCCCATGGGGTCTATCCTCGACTCTCAACTGTACTGCCATAATGAAGTGTACCTGTCAAACCAGAGATCCGAAACTCTAGATTTGTGTCTTCAATAGATCTTCCCCCGATCTATCCAATACTGTTGTTTTCTCTCAGATTTGCTCAGAAGAGTTCTGATACCATGTAAATTTTCTTAAAACCCAATCTTGAGCTACACAGTATATATATATATATATATATATTATTACTGTTAAGCACATGAGTTTCTTTACAAATAATGTAGCGAAAAATAAATACTAAGAAACATATAACAACAATCACACCAATAGAGAAACCAATATTTTTGGGTATGGAAACCCTCGAAAAAACCCAAGATGGGAAAACTAGTGCAACAGTCTGAGAATATATTTTATTAGCAAGATACAGAACAATATAATCCATAAATTGATTTTACCCAACTTGGCAAAATCGTACAACTCGTTGAGGAAAAACTGCATAGAGATAGCACAACCCCCTTACGTCACTGCCCTCATCACCCTCTTGCCTTTGCGTCAATCGTACGGCCTCTGTGTCACCGTACGGACGCTGACGTCACTTGCACGGTCGTCTGTGTCACTCGTACAGCCACGTACGGTTTGTTGACATCACGCGAGCTGGTCCTGCATAACTGTACGGCCTCTTGCGATTTGCTTGTGTTTCTCTGTCGATCTCCGGGGAAAGTTCTTTTGTCTCACTCTCTGAAAATTCTTCTACAAACTTCTCTCTCACTCTCCTGCCGAAAAGCTATGAGCAAGAAATCTCTCTCTAGCAATGTGTGTGCCAAAGAAACTGTCTCCTCTCCACCAAATCAATCTCCTTTTAACTCAATGGCCAAGCAAAAACCCTAACTCTTACTATGGATCAATGGATGACATCCTCTGGTGAGATTAATGGCCAAGATTAGATTAGCCAACACTTTATATTTCACTTGAACTTTATAAAAAGTGTTCGGATTATTAATCCTCCCTTTGACCACATAAGTCCATTTGTTTATTTCTTTTGCTTAGGAGGTCTTCATTACTTCACCAGTGCACGAGGGACACATCTATGTTAGATTTTTATCATTCAAGCTAGCATTATGACCTTAAGATCTTATCTGAGAGAATAACATGCACAGCAATAAAACACAAGAGACAAGAGACAAAGAATTTTTCTTTGGAAAACCATAAAGGAGAAAACCCCGCAACTTCCTCAGAGATAGAATCAACACCAAAAGTAAAACCTGAAAACATAAAGATGATCTCCCGATAGCAGTAGTCTCTCTCTGATCTTGGCTTCTTCTCTCTCACTCATGCGCCCCAGTGAGTTAATGTGTGTGTGATAAATAGAGAGGCTCACTCTCTATTTATATTCTTTCGTTCACTTAATGTCCACTCCAACATGTCGGCCTCACTTAACAATTACTTACTAGAGCCGACATCTCTAGGAGAGTCTAATAACCCTAGTGCCCCACAACTTGTGGGAACTTTGCCCCTCCGACCAACAATAACTCACCTAGGGTCGACTTCTCTAGGATAGTCTAATAACCCTAGGGCACCACAACTGTGGGGACTTTAACCCTTAAACAATAGGAGGGTTACCCACAATGACTTGACATGACTTGTTTACATTATTGAATCTCCCGATAGGAACATCGGGGCATGACATGACTCAAATACATTACAGACACTTCCCGAAATAAACATCGGGGTACAATATATGAAATATACAAGTGAATACATTCCGAAGTTACAAATACATCAACAATCTAGTGGACATCTACCACTTACTGCGCCTATCTGCATGAATTTTGATGCTCCAGGGATCAATCCCTATAATTTAGGAACCCACTCAAAGTGCCACCAGCAGTGTCCAGCAGTTGACTCCAGTAGGTATTCAGTTATGTCCAATTGTGCTCTGATCCCCATCAGTTAGATCACTCCCAGTGTCTCTAGCACTAGTTTCCATGATTCAAAGGAAGTAGGGCACCTTTGTTCACCTACCCTCTTCAATTAACTGGTTGTGAGCTCCTTCAGTGATCTAGAGTTGCATTAGTGAGCTCTAGTGGTGATTTTCCCACACTGAGTTAGCTCTTGAGTCAATCCAGTTTGGTAGATTCAGCTTCCTCTTTTGGCATTCGATATCTCCTATATGTACTACCATTGTATCACATATTATTTATTGAATATGTGTGGATTAATACTGATTAATGGATCATGATTATTATTCCAATTATTGGTCTCATGAGTGTCTTTATTCTTCATGAATTATTGATCTGAGTTACTGAATTGCTTCTTCCCTCTCTTCTACAATTCTTCATTTGAATTCTACAGGTTTGATGATCCTATGCTTCATTGAATTTTACATGGTATCAAAGCTGGTATCAAGGCCAAAAACAAACCTCGAAAGCTTCCATTCATGCACCAGAAGTTATTGGGTTCCACATAAATCCTGGAATTATTGCCTTGCTCCCTTTGGATTCTGTCCAGAGAAGTCTATCCAGGTGTGGAGCACCCAAAGAAAGTGCACATGTAGAAGTGGAGAGTGTTTGGTCTAATTTGATTCAAATTGAATTATTTTTGTAGGTACAATTTCAACAACAAAATTTGAAAATATCAGTCAACTTTGAAGAGGTACCACGACGTCTACCTATCATCTTCGAGGGACTACCATAGCTTGTTTGAAAGGTCTTTGCGTGATCTGAAATGGGTTTTTCGCAGAATTCAATTTGAGTCTCTGGTTTGAGAGATATGTTCAGTTGAATATCGGAGGTTTGCAACAGCTCGCGTCTGTTTGTACCCTCTATTTCTGCTTGACACTTCTCACTCCACAGGATGAGATAGGTCAAGTTCCTTATATGATTTGAAAGATCTCTTTGATATCTCAAATGGGTATTGGACAGAATTTGATTCTGTTGACTGTAGAAGAAGTTGTGATTCAATTGGAAACATGACCTCAATCACGTTTTTTAGTTTACATACATGATTTGATTTACATGTTCAGTTTCTTGGACTCAAAGTTGTTCCTGAATTTGAAGAAGAAAATTGTAGAAACCTCTATTGTACAACTTCAATATGAATTTGTTATATGTTCCTCCTCTATCACCATTAAATTATGCTAAGCAGAAATTGAAGATGGTTGCATATCTCAAGAGCCATGAGCTCTTTGATGTGTCTATTGGAGCTATGTCAATGCCAAATTCCGATGATGAGAAGTCTATTTGGTTCAATAATTGTGACAGAGCATACGAAGCCATGTGTCTAGCCATTCCTCCAAGGATGCGCTATCTCATTGATGTTGTTGAATTCTCAAGTGAAATATGGTCCAGATTGGATAGAGCATTTGGCCAACATATTTAAGAGATTAGCAGAGAGCATTGGGAGGGCGCATCTAACATCTCCTTGCAAGATCCTCCAGTCTCCATTAATTCTCTTGAAGATGAAGTTGCTCAAGATGAAGAAATAGCAGAATCTTCAACTCATTCAATTCGAATTTGTGAATGTCTCTTTGATGAGACTCCTTCTGTTGTTGCTATCGAAGTTTTTGAGAAATTTGATGTATGTTTTCATGCAACTGCTCTAGAAGAGGATATTTGAACCTCCATTGTTGAAGAAAAACTCTCCTTCCATCCCACTCAGTCATTCTCCAATGATTCTTTTATTATAAATTATGTGCAAAGTTTGTCAGTGACTACTCAAGTAGCTGAAGAGAAATTCAATTCCTCTCTCTCCACTCATGTTGCTGATGTGCAGAGACGTAATATTTTGGATGTTATGGAAGAAATATCATATTTTGGGAGTGATCCATTCATCCTCAAAGATCTAGTGCTTCCAGTGAATTCTTGCTTGATCACTTGCACCAATACTCAGAGTTTTGTTGCAGAAGGAGAAAATTGTGTATCTGCCATCTCAGTGGAGCACTTGGGACTTTTGTTCTACATTCTTGGATTTGCTCTCACTTTATTTCGTTTGAAGTTAGAGTCTCAAGGCCTCTCAGTTATGCTTGTAATTGATCTCATCAGTTTTGGTGTGAAAAATCAAGCACCTCAAGTCTCTTTCAAATTTACTGTTGGGGATTCAATGTCAGTTTCTTCTTATGAGTTTTGCTGATATTAAATGTTGTGAATCATTGGATATTTTGGAAGCTATATCAGATTATGGAGCTCAAGCATTCACTCTCCATGGTCCTAGGCCTCCTCCTCCTTCCTACTCAATCACATGCTCATCTCCTCACAGTGCTAGAAAAGATGGAGACCTCTTGCATTCGCTTGGATGCTTGCTCCTCACAATTGGAGCTGATTTTACTTCACATGGTTCGAAGTATCAAGCACATCAAGACTCATTTCAACCTAATTCTAAGATCAAGTTGAATGAGCACTCACTTTTGCTCTTTTGTCAAATTATCTCAATTGTTCTACATGGTCCCAAAATCTATTATGAAGCTATCTATGTTCTTGATCAAGTTAAGCATATTCCTCTTCTTCCCACAAAGAAAATCCCTCCAGACATCTAATCAAGTACACACCTACTTGGATTTGGAGCAGTTTATTTTTAGTGTATCTCATTGTCCAATTTTTAGGAAGGATTTTCCCCATGCGGTTTTGCTTTTTTCCTCATTTTAGATGGATAAATATTTTTTTGCATTTAGATTGTAATGGGTGACCTTTGGTCTTATAGTTACCAAGGCCTAGGTTGTCCAAGGTTAGGATTAAAGGGGGTGTTGGGATTATTATTAATCCTCCCTTTGACCACATAAGTCTATTTGTTTATTTCCCTAGCTTAGGAGGTCTTCATCACTTCACCAGTGCATGGAGGACACATCTAGTGGACATCTAACACTTATTGCGCATGTCTGCATGAATTTTGATGTTCCAGGGATCAATCTCTATAATTTAGGAACCCACTCGGAGTGCCACCAGCAGTTTCCAGCAATTGACTCCAGTAGGCATTCAGTTATGTCAAGTTGTGCTCCGATCCCCATCAGTTAGATCACTCACAGTGTCTCTAGCACTAGTTTCCGTGATTCAAGGGAAGTAGGGCACCTTTGTTCACCTACCCTCTTCAATTAACTGGTTGTGAGCTCCTTCAATGATTCGGAGTTACATTAGTGAGCTCTAGTGGTGATTTTCCCACACTGAGTTAGCTCCTGAGTCAGTCCAGGTTGGTAGATTCAATTGCCTCTTTAGGCATTCGAAATCTCCTGTATGTACTACCTTTGTATTACATATTATTTACTAAATATGTTTGGATTAATATTGATTAATGGATTATGATTATTATTCCAATCATTGGTCTTGTGAGTTTTTTTATTCTTCATGAATTATTGATCTGAGTTACTGAATTGCTTCTTCTCTCTCTTCTACAATTCTGCAGGTCTGATGATCCTATGCTTCATTGAATTTTAAAAAAAGTGCCTCCATTAAGTCAAATTAAAATTAGATCACATAATGCACTTTTCCTAAGTCTAAACTTTGGATAAAGGCAATGATCAATTTGGCTTCCTGTTTTATATCTTCCGTCAAACAAGGACTCATGCCAATGATAGAAGGCCTTCCTTGTTGCCACTTTCTAACACTTTGGCCATGGGAGGATTCCCAAATGCATATATAATTAGCCCTATAAAGTACACCAACGAAAATAACTCCACTTCTAACAAAACCCTCACTCTAGATTAGCAAACCAGTGCCTTAATGGAGTCAACTCAATGATTAGGAAGTTAGGAGCAATATGATTTTGGTGCTATATGGATCAATGAACTGCAGAATAAAACAAACACTAATAATTTGTAATAAAACTTTAATCAAACCCTTGAAAACCTCACCAATAGGTACCTCATACCTTCTTACCAACCAATGACAAGACTTGTACCTTTGTTGTACCTCAAGGTTGGTGATACTTGTTGCAATTTATGGTTGTTGGAACACTTCAAATTTGTACCAGCCTGCAATTTTTGTAGATATCTCTGATTTAGCACTTCAAAACCCACCTAGGGCATCCAACAATGCTTGGAGATGATGACTGAACGTTTTCCAACCCCCTAGGGTGTTGAAATATTACCAAGGAAGTGTTTGTTTGCTTTGTGATGCCTTGGGGTGGACATGAATACTTAAAAGTTGTGGTCCCTAGTATTTTTAAAGTGGGAATGACTTTATGATTATAAAGTGAGTTTGAGTTATTAATTATTTTAAATGTGACTTTATGAGAATTAAAAAGGTGGGCGAGTATTAAAGTCTCATTATCTAAAAGTGAATTAAATGCTTTTAATGAGAAAAGTGAGATTTAACATGAGCCCTAGATTTCATCTTGTCATGTTTTAATCTGGGCCATTGATTTTGAGATGGTGGTTACTCAAACAAAAAGGCTAGGAAAAGGCATTTGGAGAATTATTGTTTACTTTCACAAAAGAGAATTTTGGAGAGAGGAGCAAGAAGAGAGAAGTCGATTTTGAGAGAGGATGAGCAAAAACCCTTGCACAGAAATTGAGAAGACTAAGCAGGGCACAAATTCCAAGGAGTGGGAACAAATTTCAAAGCAGGTCGTACCATCATTTATTACAGACTGTACCAAGCACAAAAATCAAGGAGGTTGGCATTGTTTTCAAGGCTGAAAACATGCATAGATTTCGAGGCAAAAGGTAAACAATTAATGCATTCGTACAACATTTAATGAGACCGTACAAAATTAAATTCAGCCATGACAGGCACGTGTTTTAAGGTAGAAAGATCCTGTAGCAACTGGCACAAATTTTGAGGGTTGTACGTTACACTTGTCAAAGAAACAAAAGTGAAAATGTAATGACTCCAGGGCTACTCCACCCGCTTCACATTCCAACCCAGAAGTGTAATATCCCTGATCCGGGATGATCACAAAATCTATGAATTTGTCAACCTTAATCAATTTTACATTGATTTATAACTTTCACCAGCAACATATATTCTCATAGACATTTCATCAAACACTTTAGACACATCACAATGGCGAGATAATATTGGCACCTTTATTATGACCAGCAATGAGTAAACAGTACAATAATTATGGCTATGATATCAGCTACCAAGATACAGTCAACAAGAACCTGAAAGGTAATGCCAACCCGGATGATGAAGCTCCAATGAAGACCCTGAATGGATCCTCCTCCTTTGTCTAGCTAGGGTGGATCCGTCATACCACCGAAACTAGACCAGAATGGACGGATGGAGTTTGCCAACCCCAAACAAAAACTCTAGGCTAACCCCTAGACGGTCTCAAGAACAAATCTCCAAATATTCAAGCATGCCTTTTCCCTTTGCCTCTGCCGCCTTTTATCCTTGAAAAGTCTCCAATACCATGGGTAAATAACATGGGCCAATGAAAACCATGTTCTATTATCTACCTTTTGCCCATACCATAGAAAAATACTATAGAACAGTAGAAACCATGCACTGGGTAATTATTACTTCCCCTTAGCCAATAATTATTTTCTCCTTATTTGTCACCATTAATAATTTTCTAAATTCTTCTTAGGTGACCTTGGTCTATTTTCCTTAGGCTAAAATTGGGGACATGACAAGAAGTGGGAGGAAATCTCCATGGATTTCATTGAAGGGTTACCCGTATCCGAAGGCAAGAACAAAATCTTCGTGGTAGTGGACCGATTAACTAAATATGCCAATTTTATGGGTATTAAGAAAACTGACTCCACTAAACAAATCGCTGAATTGTTCTGTAAAAGTATTTATAAATTACATGGATTTCCAAAAATCATCGTTAGTGACAGAGATGCCAAATTCACAAGCAATTTTTGGAAGGAATTTCGCAAACAAGTTGGGGTCACTCTTAACATGAGCTCAGCCTATCATCCCCAAACAGATGGACAAACAAAAGTTGTTAACAAATGTTTGGAAGCATATCTTTGTAGTTTCATTACTAACAAGAAAACTAAATGGTTACAGTGGTTACATCTTGTGGAATGGTGGTATAACTCCACCTATCACACGTCTGCCAAAATGACACATTTTCAAGCATTGTATGGTTATGAGCCTCCCAGATGGAAGGAAATCACTCAGGGTGATGCAAAAGTACCAGCAGTAAAAAGTCAACTTGAAGAAAATCAGAGAGTAATGCAAGTACTCAAGGATAATTTAACTACGGCACAAAATCGTATGAAACAACAAGCAGATCAACATAGAACATAAAGAGAGTTTGAAGTAGCATATTGGGTATTTGTAAGACTTCGGCCATGCAAGCAATTGTCACTTAGGCAGCAAGGAAGGAATAAATTAGCCCCCAAGTTTTATGGATGATATCAAATTATTCGAAAGATTAGCCCAGTAGCATATGAATTGAAGTTACCAGATGAGTCGAATTCACAATGTTTTTCATGTTTCAAATCTCAAAAAGCTGTTGGGTCAACAACAATCTGCTCAAACAACACTTCCTACCTTGGATGAAGAAGGGAAACTTGTATTAGAACCCGAAGCCATCTCAACATCAGAGAAAGAAGACTAAGTTCTCGCATCATCACGGAATACCTTATTAAGTGGAAGAGTTGTCTTGAAGAAGATGCTCCATGGGAAACCAAGAAGTTCATTCAGCGATATCCAGCATTGCCCTGCTTTGAGGACAAAGCATCTTAAACGAAGGGGGTAATGTTATATATATTAAATAATATATGTATAATGATTAAAATATAAAAACATAAATATAAATAAATAATAATATATAATAAATATATATACATAGCCAAATTATTAAGAACAATGAAAAATTATTATTATGAACAATTGTGACTTTACGAACAGTCACTTGAAGGCTTATATAAGCCTAAGACCTATGGTAAATTTGAAATATCAGACAATTTTAATAAATACTTTTATCAGATCTCGTGTAATATTTTTCTGCTTCATTGCAGCTATGAATGTAGGACGAAATGTGGGTGATATACTTAAAGAAATTTTTATAAAAGCATAGCAGGATACAAGAAATCCAAGTAGCATCTGATATTGCAGTTTGATGAATGTTTCAATTTTTTAAGGGGCAAGGTAATATTTCTTCAGCTAGGATGACCGACATTAGGACTGTTTGAATCTTTACATAATCCTCATATGTTTTGTATGAATCGAAATTTGAAATTTTAGAAAACTCAAAAGTGAAAATGAAGATTTGAGATTCCTATGATTATGATTATGAAAAATAATTTTACTTATGTGAGGAAATATCTTTCAATATATTATCATGAAAATTTTAAAGTTCTCTGACACCCGAGTTTCCTCAGTCTCACTGGATCATTTCATCTTGGTCACCTTATAACTGTCACGGTGTCATGTTGCTGCACCAGCTGTTTGGAACAAAGGTAAGTAGTATAATATACTAGTTTGAGAATAAATTGTTGACATTTGAAGGACTTCATGATTTGAAATACACATATTGAACAACATAAAAAAGAATAGTTGTTGAAGAAAATTAAATGATATATGTTAACAAAGTAAATGTATACAAAAATAATCGTTAACACCTTTATAGTGTGGCCTTTTCTTTCACTCTAAAATGCAGGGTAGCTGTAATAAGGTAATTAATTCTCTATTTGTATATATTTAATTTTTGTATAAAATACTAAGTTGCCAGGAAACTTGGGTACAGGTACAGGTACAGGGACAGTTACGGGTATGGGGACGCCACTTTTTGAAAAAGGGTACTTGGGTACATCGGGGGTACTGTGTGTGTTTGTATATATATATATAGTCACATCATACATGCATATAGATTTCTTCATAAACGATGATTATTTGAACAATGAACATTCAGATTAAAAATTTGAAACATAAACTTTGATAAATCATAGACTCGGTAGATATCAATTAGAAGAATGGAAGTTACATAAAATTTGATAAATCATTGTACCAAGCAGCTGTAACAGACAATCAAACTCAGACATGAAGGTACACTAGAAATTCTTTTTAAACACCTATTTGTACTACTGTAACAGGCAATAAAAAATTGCAAATTGCCAAATATATTACTGCGTTGATGTGTGTATTTCTCAGTATTAAGTACATATGTATATTTTTTATGTGCACATTTGGTAGTCAAATTATGTTCCATGAGTGTTGAACACAAAACCATAAAAACATTCATTGTAAATCAATGTAAAATCAATCTGCCAGATTTGGACAATATTCAGTGGAATTTGAATTTTGAACAGTGTTGCAAAGTGTTTGACATAAGTCCTGAACCATACTCCATACGTAGTTAGCAAAAATTAGTTCAGATTTGGTGGGGGGTCATTACATTTTCCCCAATGGATTGCATTTCACAGAGTCGGTCGTACCCCCGGAGTACCCAAACATGGGGTACAGCGTACCATTTCTCCTATAAGTAACCATTTCTTTATAACGGAGTCTCGGGTATGTGGACCCAGTATGGGGTACAGCAGGAAACATACCCTATGAGTATCCAAGTACCTGGTACGGGTATGTGTACTCTACCCCCTTGTACCCTAGCTACATAGATAAAATATGTAGATTTTCTCAAAAAAATACACAAATGACTAGCTGGTGTATAAGAATCGATATATACACATCAAAAGAGGATTAAGGGATTCACCAACATTGTGTAGGTTTTCCATAGTTTCATACATGTTTATTTTGATATACATTTCCCGATAATTTCATACAGCATTACAACCACTCCTGGATGCAGGATGACCTGTATCTCCCCAAACTCTTCCCATTAAGCCAAACATGGCCCTTTCCCATACTCCCCAAATC
Source organism: Pseudotsuga menziesii (assembly GCA_001517045.1). Taxonomy (NCBI): domain Eukaryota; kingdom Viridiplantae; phylum Streptophyta; class Pinopsida; order Pinales; family Pinaceae; genus Pseudotsuga; species Pseudotsuga menziesii. Next base: position 171,530 of record LPNX011156737.1, read on the forward strand.
CAGTGCTACAGATTGTGACTCTCTGGGGCATCAAAAACTGTCTACAGATTGACAAAGAAACAAAACCATGACTTGGAAAGGATACTGGATGGTAAAATCAATATAAACAAGCAGGGTAAGCCTTGGATGCAATCAAGTATATTGTTAAAAATTATTTCTGCATTGATCTTGATCCCTGCTCCTTTGAAAAAAAACTTTGACAATGAGAGCAATGGTTTGGCCCACCTAGGATTGGATGTTGATGATGCTAAATGCCTTCCCTCTCATTCCCCAACAGCTACAAAGATAAATACGTTTTAGAAAACAACAAAATCAGCACTTTAAAAGGGTCAAATTTCCTCTGTCAATTTTTTCCCCATTTTGCTGACTTTTTCCTGTGCAGTTTTTGTCAAAATACCATGATTTGTCAGGCTGATTTTTTGTTTGAGGTTTGACATCGAGAAAAATTGCAATGTCTCCATTTTTTTGGTGATTTTTCATCTATGGTCAAGTTCTATTACTCCAAAAGAATAGCCCCAGTCTACTAGGCTGAGGGTCAACTAGGGATGGTAGCAACTTATAAGTTATAAGTTTTAAATATTGAGATACTTGGTTATGGTGAAATCCTAATAATGCCTGCCATTCATGCTCATTATCTCCAAAGAAATCTTTCACTAGCTATATTGTTGTTGTCTCGAATTGTGCCACACAAATTCAAAATTAGGCCAAGAAAATGGCCATGGAGTTTTAAATAACTATGCAGTCTAATAATCCACTTGGGCAACATGCCAAGCATATTTAGCAGACTGTTGCCTGAGTACGGGAGCAGAAAGAAGCGGGGACCATAGTCAGTCCCACCATAGGTCACATAGCAAGCAGCGGGACAAGGTGTAGTCTGCAATCCCTAGGGGATGTAGCAGGCAACAAATCGGCCCAGGAAGCTATCTTGGTAGGATAGATATACCGATTCCCACTATTGACCTTTCCATCTCAATATCAAGCCACCTTGACCAGAAGGGTGAAATGGAGGGGCAAGATCCCCTCACCCCAGAGGCACCTCTAAAGAACCCATGGGATCACAACGACCATGACTAGGAGCTGCTAGTGCCCATAACTATGTAACATATTTGTTGATATTGACCAGCATAGATCCATCTTAAACCCCAATCTATCAAGCACCGAGAGGGATCCAATTCCTTGAGGTGTAAATTTTTTTATCTAGTATTTTTTACACTTTAAGAAAAAAATTACACCTCAAGATATTTGGTTCCGTGCTTGATATATCTAAGTTTAAGATGAAATTAATAAAAAATATTTTTTCATTTTTTAAGCCGACATCATTTGTATTTTTATTTCTTTTTTAATGGAAGCGACATGTTACATAATGTTATGCGTTACAACATCTCCCCCATACTGGGTTGTAGAACACCTCACTACTCTCAGTGCAATGAATGATATTTTCAAGTTTTTATAAAATTAAAAATAATCATAATCTGAAGGATGATTAGGAGCACAAAAAAAGAAAAAATTATTATGACATGGAACTTTATACACGAGTATGGCAGTTGTATCATATACATTTATTTACAATGACACTATTAAAATACAGATAGAAAAGAATAGCAGTTGTATCATATACATTTATTTACAATGAGACTATTAAAATACAGATAGAAGAGAATAGACAGAGATTTTATGGCTATCAATAAATATAAATTCATAATAGAAAATATGATTTCGTATATATGATTTCATAAACAAACAATAAAAACGCTAGGGTTGAAGAAGTGCAATCTTTAGTTGCACTAGTAACTGATAGTCTAATATATATCAATTAATCACGTCAATTAAATTAATATACTTAATGAATAATTTATTTATTACTTAAACGGTTAAACTTCAAACAACGTGGGTTTTTTCAAGAAAAGGAATTATAGTGCTTCAACTAACAAAATAATATTTGTGATATTGAAGGATACCACCTTCACAGTTATATCTATAGCTCCCAAAGGAATTTGTCAAAATAGTGTGGGGCTCACTGTTATCCCCTTCTTTTTCATTTTACCTCATGTTTTCCGTTAGCTGTATATTAGCTGACTAAACCAAATCTGAGAGGTATGTCAAATAAGAACTCACCGTTAACAAAAGGCTAGCACACACATATACAAGGAAATCTGCAAAACCATCTCCTTCTGCAAGATATGTATCCCACAACCTTGTGACAAGATGAAAAGGAATCTGCCATGGAATTCAACCACGAGAGATAATAAATTATATTCGAAATGTGTCTTTTATATAACTGTTAGAAGAAAAACTTCATTCAATTTCACACCTCACGAATTAAAAGGCAATTGAACCAGCGGAAAGCAAACTGCAGGAACTCTAGCCCTTGCTCCTCCACATGTCTTGAAACTGGTTCTGATATGCCAAGCATGATAAGAATAAGATTAGATATTTCTTTCAAAATATCAATATCAAGTTTTTGCCTACTTTTGTAGCAAAAACGATAAGAAGGAACATCTATGCTGTACTTCACCTAATTGGAAAGCACATATTCAGAAAAATGAGAAATGCATTCTTTCAAAACTCTAGTGGAAAACATTCCACTCCAATGACAGAAGTTACATACAAAGTTGGTGCTATGAAATTTCTAAACTTTTTCTTTCAGTATGCCTTTTGGTTTATGTGGAATCAGGATCATGTAATCTTTCTTACTGACATCAAGCACTATGATACGTGTAATAGTTTCTATTGTCCCAGTTAAGAACATCCAGACTTCTTAAAATAACCATTGAAATTTTAATTGGACAACTGGCTTCTTTCCACTCATAAGGAATGTTTATTTTGAGAGAGTTTAAAAGCCTTTCAGAAATAATATGAAAGAATATTACTCTTACTGTCTTTGACCTTAAAAAGTCTCTCTCTCTATCACTCTGCCCCAAGGAGAGCACAGCTAGCTACTTTTAGCCATAGCCATTCCCCGGAGGACATTATCAGGCTCAGCATTGGCACATTGGTGGTAGTTCACAGGGATGAGATTCCTCTTCTAACTCTATCATTGACCAGGATGTTTGTCATAGCAAAAGCATGCTCTAAAAGATATAAAATTATAAATAAGAATATATTTTTTGATAAATTATTTGGATGATAAGAATGAGAAGAGCCCCAAGTATAAATATACTCAAAAGGGTACATTATGAAGAGCCATGCCTCTTAATTTGCAGCCACTTTATCTTTTATCAATTAATAATGTTTTTATTATTAGTTGTCTATTTTTACTATTATATGTGTTACATTATTAGAAGACTTTATTCCCATTACAGTGTTGCTCTTCCTTGGCACCCTAGTACTTGTTAATTTTTGGAGGACATTTTCTGGCACAGCACTGCTGCTGGGCTGCTTCCTTCTGATGTATCATCTTCTTCACTTTTGAAGGTTTAACTTCTTCTGATGTTTTATTGTTATTTGAAATATGCAGGGGATCGAGTAAACCTGGTCATAAAGTGTTTTCATTTTTATGTCTTTGGCATAGCTCACATTCTGCTATATATCCTTGAATGTCTTTGTGCATACCTTTCCAGTGTAATGATTATTAGGCATTGTAGTAACTCTTGAAAAAACCTATATGTCCTGCAGCTAGAAAATCATGAACTTCTTTCAATGCTCTTAGTTTAAACTTTAAACTTTGTGACGATCTCTGAACAGCAGATCTGATCTTTGTTCTCAATAGTTACTGCTAATTACAAACAGAAACACACTGATGTTCTTAACCAATAACACAGGGTTAATAAAATCGGAAATCATTCACATTTGACACACTTGTTTACCCTAGAAAACCCTTGCGGGAAAAACCAGCAATCAATGATTTTATTAATATAAAATCTGGGCTCCCGTCTTGGGAAAATGGCCCACTGAGGAATAATACAAAGATAGCAAGCGCCTATCACACCTCAAGATTTGCCCTTCGATCTTGCTGACTGCTACCTTCGACTGCTACCTTCTCTGCTACCCCTTGCTCCTTTCCTCGAACTCTGCCCCTGCACACTTGGATGAAAGTCCTTCTCCACCCAATCAATGAGATCTCACACTCACTTTATGTGACTGTTGTGTATCTCCTCCTCTCCTTAGGCTTCCTTTGATAACCTTGAGTTTACCCTAAATCCAAAACCCTAGATCTCTAAGGTGATCGATGGATGAGATTAGATCTCACCTTCACTTTATGATCTGATGGCTAGGATTTAATTAACTCACTAATGCCAGATACTTAGGCATTTGACTCAAAAAGGGATTCACTTTAATAGTTCACTTTATTAAAGTGAATCTCCTAAGTCTGAGAGGTATTAGTGGCAACTTCCACCTGTTAGACACAGAACCTGTGGAGGTACATGTCCAATGCTACAAACACCAACACTTTGAAGATGAGGCTAGATAACAAGGAATATCGTCCCTCCATACAAACATTGGGTTCTTCCCTCTCTTGTTGATTATGATGCATGTGTCAAGGTTCCTTGCATACTCTGTTCAGATGTCATCTAACCAATCTGGTATTAATACTGATATTGTGCAAACCGATATCTTTTTATCTTTTCATGGCAATGCTCTGCCACTACATTGTCGTTTCTTTTTTGTGTGTGATTTCAAGATCGAAAGTTGCAATCTTCTCTATCCATTTTTTTTGTTCTGTGGTTAACCTTTTCTGTTGTAATAAATAGTAAATACTGAAGACTTTTGTTTGTGTGGATTTGGACCTTGCTTCCTCAAAGAAATTGACGCCACTTAGCTAATGCATTTATGATGGCTAACATCTCATTCTCATAAGTGGATTTCAAGCTTTCTCTTGAATTGAATTTGTTGCTTTCAAATGCTATCGGTTGTCCTCGCATAATTGCATTAGCACTGCCCAATTCCGAATCATGAAGATTCACACTCTGCTATGAACGGTTTTGATAAATTTAGAGTAGCCAAGAGAGGGTTTTGTTATCACATATATTTTTGCAGCTGGGCTACAATGACACAACATACATATTGATCTCTTTATTTTTCAGAGCTATTCATTTACATGGGGTTTTAGCATGGATCATTACAGCCTAAACCATTTTAGAGCCTTGTTTAGCAGTATTTCCTTGCCAAGACTAAGATTTTCTTTACCATTGAGAGGATTTCAGTGGTGACCTAGTTCACTTGAGCAGAGCAGCAGATCAGATGTGGTACACAGTTACAGAGGGCTTATCAGATGGAGACAGGTATATGGCTCCTTGGTTTGTTTTTGCTCTGTGATATATATTAAACACTTGGGCTTGTTTTGTTAGGATGATCATGGTGACCTATGCTTATATTATGAACTAATGCTTAAAACTTGTGTTGAGATTGATCAAAGAATCTGAGGTTGAAGACTATTTCTTATGCCATGCTTTATACAAATGTTAAACCTTAGTGCTATGTCAGTTCCATGTGTCATTTATCCCCATCCATCTAGTTCATCCATTTTTTGAATTTTATCCCATGACTTAGGTTGACTGAGACTTGTGAGATTGAAGATCTTTTCCCCATCTTGACCACTATGCATGATAGACTCCATGTTTTTCTGTGTCTTTGACTATAAAGTATGTGGCTTGGCCAATGTGATTGAGTTCACCACATGGTTTTCCTTTAGCTCTCAAAACAAGTGCTCCACCAAACAATGTCCTTAGACATTAAAGCATCGAAACACATAAGCGTTATATCTAAATGATGCAAAGTATGAATATTAAAAAGGTAGTTAGTGGAAAAAGGGTTGAGCACTCATTTCTTTGTATAATGCAAGGCTCGTTTGCCCTCTATTATCCAATAAGTTGCACATAGGTTGATTTCCAGTGAGCAGTCAAAGACTTGAACAAATCAATTGTTCATCACATGTGTTTTGAGATCCATCAGGCCAATTAGTGGCCCTTTTTTTATTTTTTATTTTTAAATGTTCATACCCTGCAAGGAAATTGTAATAAATGACTTAGCATGATGAAATTATGTAAACGGTGTGGCTTTCCTAGGACTTAGTCATCAATACTTTACTCTAGGGTGTTTTTTCCTTGAGAATTATATGTCGTTTTTTAATGACTTATAATTTTCGAGTTTTTCACCTGCTCCTCCAAAGCTAGAGTAAATGTCTTGGTGGTCAGGCCTTAGGAGGTTATTAAAACCTATGTGTCAATGTATATTACCATGCTAATCATTGTTTTTGAGTCATATGAACATGTACTAAGTCCCCTATAGGTTTTTTTTAAATCTGGAAAAAAAATTAATTTTAGGTTTTTTTCCAGGCTTATTTTTAATAAGTTTATTGTAATTTTTCTCTGAGGCATAAAAGTGTGGTCTAGGGGCAGAATTTGCAATGGGGGTGCTCATTTTGTAACTCAGAGCACCCACTTAACCCCTAAACCCACTTTCCTAAGTTTTCGAGTAATAATTAATTTTGGGTCTAGGGGCAGAATTTGCAATGGGGGTGCTCATTTTGTAACTCAAAGCACCCACTTAACCCCTAAACACACTTTCCTAAGTTTTCGAGTAATTATTAATTTATTTATCTCAAAAATTAATTATTACTTGAAAATGGTAAAAAAGACCAAAAAAATGGATAAAGTGAAAAATTTGGCAACTCATAAAATAAAGGAAACATGCCGAAAGTGAATTTTATGAGTTGGCAAAGTAAAGTGGAAACATTCCTAAGTTTCTAAAACACTTTGGAGTGTTTTTCTCGGCAAATAAAGCAAGTCAATTTTGCTAAATCAAGTGGAGCACATCTCTCAAGAAAGAGATAGAAATTTGTGAGGATAATAGCAAGTGTTGAGTTATGAACTAGAAGTTGGCATATTTTTTTCCTTTTCCATCCCATGCCAACTTTGTTAAATTTAGTGCAGCTGCAAGACCCATTCTCAGGGAGGATGGAACCCTAGTTAGTTAACTAGGGCAAAGTAAGACCCTAGAAGGTACCCTAGGGCCCCCAGTAGTCTCCTAGGGTTTTTGGTATAGGTCAAAGCAAGGTGATGCCATGGCAAAGCCCCTAGCATGCGGCTAGGACCCCCAGTAGTCTCCTAGGGTTTTTGGTCTAGGACCAAGCAGGTTGATGCCATGGCAAAGCCCCTAGCATGCGGCTAGGGCCCCTATATGCCTCTAGGGTATTCTGGTCTGGGACCATGGACGTGATGTCCAAGTAGAGCCTGCAGGTAGAGGCAAAGATATATTCTGGTCTGGGACCACGGACACGATGTCCAAGTAGGTCCTGCAGGTAGTTGATCAACTTTCAGTGTGAGACTAAAGCTCAACTTAGTACTAAGAACCATTCTCCGAGAGAATGGAGGACTCGGTCAAGGTCCAAGGGTTGATCAACATGATTCGGTGTGAGACTGAAACTCAACCCAGGGCTGAAAGCCATTCTTTAAGAATGGAAGATAATGATGTGTGATGTCCCCTCTCCTAATCGGTTATTGCTAGGTTGCTTCTCAAGGGACTGGCCACCCCTTGATGATGTCACTAGCACCTAATCCTTAGGAGTAGTGTCAAGGACAAAAGGATCGTACCATCCGTTTGGATCTTCCCCTTATGCAATGATGACAAAAATAAATAAAACAATGTCCCTTGAGAGAGAGAAAAGATTGATGGTCTTGTTTGTCCACCTTATATGGTTCACCCTGATCTTGTGGGTTTGTGAGTTGTTTTATTGTGGCCCCCTATGTTGACTCTTGGTCCTAGCACTTTTATTATGTGGATGCCTTTGTTATGATGACTCTTATCGTATGAGTCTTTGATACACTAATTTAAGTTCCTTTATCTTTTGATTGGACCATTTATGACTTTATTATAAATATTTACTTTGTGGTCTTATTAATAAAAGCTTTATGGTTTTATTAATAAAGACCTCTGGTCCATTTAATTTATCTTATGACCTTTGAACTTCCTATTCTACTTACATTGGACCAATTTATACTATCCTAAGTCTTTCCCCACCTTATAAAAGGAGAGCCTATCCATCTTCATTGAACATAAGGTTTATGTGGCTAATTAGTATATGTTGAGTTTTTTATATGATTGGTTTCTTCCCACGTAATTGAGCCTCCGTGTGATCTACCTTTCCCGCGACTGCAGCAACACCATGGGCCTATCTTGTGAGCCTCTTCCTCTGCATGGCTCAATCCCTGCTCTGGGTGATCGTCCATCTGCGCGGGATCGTGAGCACCCTCTTTCTCCGCTTGCGTGTCTCTTTTCCTCCCGTGCGACTGTGAGCTTGAACTGCTATACCCACGGGGTCTGCTCCACCCGCGTGGTCTATGCTCTGCATAACCTGTCCTCCTTCTCTGCTTGCCTGTCCTTCCTCCTATGCGATTGTGAGTTTGACTTGAACTGTTATGCCCACGAGGTTTGTGCCACTCGTGTTATCTTTGCTCTACATGCGTGCTCGCATGGATCTCTCCCTCATCCGATGATCTGCTCCTGCATGCTGTAAACACTCCACACATTTGCACCATCGTGTGCCCTCTGCATCTGCGGGTCTGTTTGCCAGTGTGGTCGTGAGTCTGCGTGATCTGCCCTCTGCTTTGTATCTTTACCCGTGTGACTCTCCAGCGTGTTTGAGAGTCTGTCCTGTAGCGTGGACTGTGGTTTCCTTATACTGTGACCATGATCTTCCCTCTGCTTTGTGTCTTTACCCACGCGACTCTCCAGCATGTTTGTAAGTTTGTCCTGTAACATGGACTATGGTTTCCTTCCACCATGACCGTGACTTGCCTTCTTGCATGGACTATGGAGTTTTCCACAGCGTGATTGTAAGCCTGTTTACTTGTGTGGACTGTGGGGTTTTCCCAGTGTGACTGTGAGCTTCACCTTATGTGTGAACTGTAGTTCTTCAACATGTCTATTCAAAGCATCACTGTGTCCTTTGTCTGCATAACTGTGTGTTCTTTGTCTGCATGACTACTAGTTATAACTTTGCTTATTAACTAAGAGGTCTAGATCAGTATGCTTCTGCTTTACACCTCATAGGCTCTCTCTCAAGGTACGTAAATTGTTTCCTAGTTGACTTGTCCCTTCGGTGACAAGATCAACCTGAAGTATCTAAGTATAAGGCTGATTCAAATATTGGTTATGATTCTCTATTGCAGATATCTATTGTACATCATTTTATCATGTTCTTACTGTACATGGCATTTGATGATTCTCAAGGACCAACGTTAATGCAATGACTAACGGAGCATTAAGTTGAAAGAGGTGAAAATTATGTTTTTTTGTTTTAATTAGAGTTTAAATTATATTAAGTTGCACTATTCTGAATCTGAATTTATATGTTCATGCATTTAAGTTTACTACTTGTGTTACAACTCCACTAACCCGTAATTTTCAACAAACTCAAGCAAAGCGCTCTCTCTTGGGCAAGTGCACCACCTTGTCTTGGTCATATTTTCTATACAAGGAAGGCATTGCTCCATTATTTGCCGATGGAGGATTGAACCTATGCTCTTGTAATACTTAGTTGCTTCTATATTTTTTTGAATAAAGTGAAGACTTTGGAGGTCCATAAGGTGTGAATTTTCGTGGTTGTGAATGCTTGAGCTTCATTGAGGTGATATTTAGCTAGTTGTACTTCTCTTTATTTCAAGCTTGTAGATGTTTATCTAGCTTAGAAGGTTATTACTAGCCCATAGAGTAAACATTTGTAGTTTGAATTTGTTTACTTATGTTTTGCTATTAGAGATCTAAGAGTAACCAACTGTAGTCAAGTATATTGAGGCTCTCCCAAAATTCTTTTATCAAAATATACTAGATTCAATCCCGTTTGTTTAAAGGTTGTGTAGCTTTGTAGATCATCGAAGGAGAAGGAGGATTTTGAGCTCAGTTGCATCTTCTTCCTCTTCACCACTATTCTTCGGATCTAATGTTTTTTGTCCTACAGGTGCTTTCTCGTCTTCACAACGTTCAAGCTTGAGCTTGAGGGTTTTCTCTCGCATATCATAAAAATTCAATCTTTCTCTTTGATTACTTTTCTTACAAGCTTAGATTTCTTTAAAAGATTATTATGTGAAGTTTAGGCGTGTTTACATGTTAGATCTAAAGTGCTTTAATATATATATTAAGCTTAGATCTAACACTTCCTTTCTAGTACTCAAAGCAATAAAATTTTCTCATTTTTGTAAAGTACTAGATAGTGTATTTTATGTGCATGCTTGAACTAATCCACTAATTTGTACATTGTTAGCTTGCTGGTTTTTAGCATGTTGAAAGAAAAAGAGAGAGAAACTATGGCCAAATTTCGATAAATCTAGCTATCCAAAGGCTCCAAAGTGCCCACTGTTTTTCCCTCTCAATTATGAGTCATTGTAAGCCTCATTGATCCCACATTTAGAGGATCAAAGGTCTTCTTTCTCCTAAAAACCTATTGTAATAAAATAAAAAAAAGAAGCAAGTGGGCTTTCCAAGTGCCCACAATCCATTCCCCTTGGGGGATTCGTGTCGCCTTCTTAGTGGTTTGCTTTATGTTTTATCTTTAGTTTCTTTTACTTTCAGTTAGTTTAGCTTTTTTTCAAAGTTTCATTTACATTTTCAAAGTAACGAACACTGACACGGCATTGCATTGTCATAGTAATTAGTCTCACAATTTTCTTTTAACACAAGCACACAATCTGTCCTAACGGGTTGTATTCCTTCTGCAAGTAGTTTTAGTTTGTACTTTGCTCTACAAATTGGAACAAACATTTGCCTCCTCCGTGTATGCTCTACCCCTCACAGCTTTATCTGACTCTTGGGGATATCAAAAGCGGAAGTGTGCATTAATTAATTCCTCACATTTAATTTAATCAACTCACATTAATAAAATTAGCATCCCCTAAACATTATGAAAATCTGGAGAAAACAAGTTTGGTGAATAGTGGATTCTTCAGGGAAAGCGGGAACAACTAGAAAGTGATTGTGGGATCCCCTTATGCTGCATCCTTGTTGGTGTAGTGTTGAACACCCCCCCACAACTCCATCTAGCCCACATTTTCCCGTGCGGAGCCACTTTTCCTAAAATCCAGACATATTTCCCATACCATCCGGTGTATCGGGAATCCCCTCTCCTTTAATCAATTCATCTTTTCATAATAAAATTGATCAAGAACACAATTGCAAAACATTTGCTTTGACTCCACGGCAATGGTCTTTAATATTTATTATTCGCTCCATTCAGTTAAGTTATATTTTGTCGTGATTATTCTATTTCATACATGTTGTATAGTTGATTTCATTGTGCGAGTATATCGAGATCAATATATTAATCTTCAAACTCCTAAACAACAATTTTTCATCCAAAAAAAAACTATGTACCTAAAGCCTTGGTAACATTAATAGGGTATACCCCCCTTGGCTTTGTTAGGAGTTAAGCCTAAACGGAAGAGTCAAGATCAAGTGACAGTACTTGACTCAAAACTTGCCCCCAAGGACGCACCAAGCAACTTGAAGATTTATGTTGTGTCAACCCCAGGTGGGTAAAAGGCGACAACACCCTCCACAGGGGCAACAGGGTAGGCAAACCCGTCGGGGCTATAGATGCTCGATGGCAGTGGGGCTAGGCTTTAGTCATTTACTGGAGCCCAGAAGGCTTTCCAAGGCACTTGCTTTTGTAGGTTGGCTATTGTCTTATGTGAAAATAAAAAGTGTTTGAAAGAGGTCAATGGTCAAAGGATGAGCACTCATTTCTTGTATAATGTTCAGCTCATTTTCCCCTACAGGGAAACAAGGTGAGACTAACCTGCAAAGGTTGTGTCTTTGTCAGTACTGGAGCCCGAAGGCTTTCCAGGGCACCTGCCTTTGAAGGTTCACCAATGTTTGATGAAAAATGAAACTTGCTAGAGCCTGAAGGAAACTAGCCCAAGCACTTTATCCATTTGTGAGACACTGCCATCCCCTGTTACTATCTGTCATGCATATATCATTTTGGTTGAGTGTATTGGTTATCATTCAGAGAGATCACATGGTCAAAGTCAGTTATGAGTCATTCCCCTTTACCTTAGCCTTGTTTTTCACTTTCATCCAACACTAGCAAACTGTTTAAACTTTGTAATCATGGCATACACAAGAGACTTCCAGAAGGTTCAATGATCCTTTAAAGGCATAGTTATATCTTACTTATTATTATTGTCACAATGATTCTAAATAACATGACTAAGGTTGGGCTTTAATATATACCATTGGAGCATTTCTGACCTTGGATACATGCAGGTTTATCTTGGTTCAGCATCTCACCTACAGTTTGGGTACCTTGACCTGTTCAACTTAGTTGACCAAGTCAAACACAGTTCCCAAGGTAGTGACTCAAAAAACAACAATGCTTATATTTACTTCAGACATGGCCAAGACCAATACTGCGGTTTCAGTTTTCAGAGTTTGGCCTCAAATTGCACATTCAGTGATTATTATCACTTTATTATTGGCCAGATTATATTATTATTGCAGTGATTTTGGTTCTCCTAGAGCAATGCAGTGTTCCAGGGGATATGAGTAGTCACTTATACCATTCTTCTATATCTTCAGATACTCCTATGTAGTCAGTTTGCCCCAGTTCTCAGCCTGAATGAAGATGTATTGATTTTTATGATTTTCAGAGGTACCATCAAAAAATGAACTAGGAAGTCACTGGAAAAATCAATTTGGCTAAGGAAGTCAAGGAAATGGCAGGGAACTCACTCAGTTGATGTATTGTGGCTCCCTGGACACTTCATCGGTTTCAGTCAGCATTCGGTCCAGCATTATTTTATGAGGTTGAGTCAGTGAGGACGTCCTCCAAGGGACGCCCCTCAACTTGGCCACTTGATGTATTACAGTGTTATATCTTATGATGTGAGGTTGTAATGGGACTTAGGGTGAATTAAGCCCCTAGTGACCCCCTTTTGATGTATTATCATGAGCATATCTTATGTTATATTATTTTTTGACATTAGACAAGGTGTCATTGGGCAAAAGTGCGCCCCCCTTGATCTAGTCAAAGTGATCCATGTAAAGCTGATTTCCACCGTTGATGATGTTATAATCTCAAACATTGGATGCAAAAGTGAGTTAGGGTTTACATCTCTCAAAAGCTATATAAAGATGAGACCCCCCCCCATTGTAAAGCATGAGCTATGGCATTGGAACTTTTAATAAAGAGATTATTCTCGGATTCAACACTTGTCTCTTGATAGATAGATGAATGTGATGATGATTGGTATTGTTGTTCTTCCACACTGAGATAAATTTGCCATAGCTTTTGTATATTTTCTTGTACATGTTCATTTGCAGGTTGAAGGGGGCGAACTTGAGGAAGGTGCATTGGTGGGGAGACTCACTCTGTTGCCGACTCTCAGTTTTGTTTATCAAGGAGTGGTTACTTCTTTATGATTTCTCATCCCTGTACTTTCTTTATCTTGCAAATCCCGTTTATTTGCCGTGCTAATTGTTTTCCTTGATGTGACAGGTAGAAGGGGGCGCTAGGGTCACTAAGCAAAGCTTCTTTTCATCAGAATCTTGCCTGAATCTCTCACTTGATTGAAAATGAGACATTCTTCATCATCCAGGAGCTTATCTACAAGGTTCAGGTACGTTTCTTAGGTTCGTACTCAGCATTGCAAATCACACAAATTCACTGAAAAATCACTTGTAGAACTTAGGAAAAATCACCAGATCAATTAGCACTGGGAATCTGCAAATTCGACGATCTGGGTTTTGTTGTACCCCATGAAAACGTCCTTCTCCCTACTAAGCGTCAGTTTTGGAATCCATATGCCCACTCTAAAGCAGCATTGATCCCTAGAGAGAGCCCCCACAATATCATGTCAGTTAGTTCCCTATGTTTTTATGTTTTCGTTTTTCGATTGGATTTTGTCATACTGTCAAATCCTACATCTAAGCAAGTGTGTTGAAGACTTAGTTCTCTGTTTCAACCTCACCTTGGGGAATTTCCATATTTCTGTTTAGATCCCCCCAGGGTCTCGAATTTGATCCATTGAACGAACATACAGATCCTAGATTTGATTGTAAATTCCATAAATCATTGTTTTATTTGGCTTGAGTAACATTACCAATATCCTAAACCACCTGTACTCGAGCATTCCTTAATTTGTGGCTTATCCCTTAAATCTATGGTTTCAAGCACTCACCTTACGTATTCTCTGTTTGGGTTTGATCTGGTGATTTGCTCTAGGTCTTTCCTTTTAGGATAGGTATGGGCCTCCCTCTTTGTCACTTGGGCTTTAGTGGCATAAACCGAAGGATATCCCAACCGACGTGACAACCATCCACCTTGGGGGTTGGGGTATTCATAGGTCACGACTTTGGTTGCCTGTCCCCTCTGCCATCCTATATAGGATTACTCTATGGGGCAACTACAAGATTCATGATAACAGGGTTGAAGACATTACCTTCTTTAAGGTTTCAAAACATTTTTCTACAATATCATTAAATTGAAAAGAGCTTTCCTTCAACTTTGAAAGCACAGCTACCAACTGTGCATAATTTTTTACAAACCTTTGGTAATACTTGTTAGTCGTAAGAAATTAGAATCCCCTAAATATAGATATGTTCTTTGGTTTTCGTCATTTTGTGATTTCCTTGACTATGGTTGGATCAGCTTTGACTCCTCTCTTTGAAATTATATGACCTAGATATTCCAACTCTTTCTTGTCAAACAAACATTTTGACTTTTTCCATAGAATTGGTTATCTCCTGGAATGGTTAGTTCTTATTCAATATGTTTGAGATGTTCCTTCTAGGTTGTGTTGTAGATGAGAATAGTGTTAAAGAAACAAGTACGAACTTCCTTAAGGACCAAAAACATATGTTCATCATGGCTTGAAAAGTTGTTGGGGCATTAGTTAGGTCGAAAGGAATCACTTTGAACTGATAATAACCTTCATGTGTCTGGACTCTGAACATTATTTTATCAACTTGTTCCAATTTTCAACGAATCTGAAAATACCCTTATATTAGGTCTAATTTTGAAATAGACTTAACCCTATGTAGTTCATCCAGCATTCTATCTATAAATGGAATGGGAAATTTGATTTTTAATCTATTTTTGTTCAATCCTAAAATGACGAGCAACATACGGATTTTTGCTTTTCACCATGAACCCACACCTTAGGATATCTTGAATCAACCTTGCAATTTCAGTATTATGATGATATGGCTATCCATAAAGCTTGACATTGACTAGTGTTTCACCCAGTTTCACTCGATCACAAGTCCATGCTTTGCTCTGGTGGTAATTTCATAGGTATATCATAAAAATCTCTTTATGTTTTTCAATATTTTTTTGTATTTCTGGCTCTGGAGCACATATTAGGTCCATTGGTATTGCCTCCATTCAATAGCATTGTGCTAGGCATGAGGGAGCTCCTTTTTGAATTATTTTTTCCTCATTTGATTCTACTTTTGTTTCTTCATTAGTTATTTATGCTCTTCATCTAAGTCATGTATACCTATTTTCAATTCCCTCCCTCATTTGGCTTTGCACTTACAATTTTTTTATCTTACATGTGTATCATGCACTCTATTCCTCACTGCATTTTGTACATTTCACTTCATTTCTTCTGAATGCTTCTAGATTTTATTGTTTATTTTCTTCCCCTAGGTTTGGTGGATTGCATCTCGATTTTACGTCATCAAAGATTGGAGGGTTGTTTTTTACTAGGATAATATATGTCATAGGTAAGCTCAAATTCTGCAACTTTTTCCTTTTGTCTTCCTTTATCCATGGTTTTAATACTATGCATCTCGATTCCCTTCCTTACATGCATCTAAGTTGCACAATATAGGGAGACATGTACAAGTTTCTGAAACAGGAACACACTAGAAACGTGGCCCCTCAAAAATTTCGTAACAAGGAAACATGATATATATATATATATATATATATATATATATATATACAAGGTTACACGAACCGTGGGTGCGATCGGAATTGGCTGAAGAACCGGATNATCCCAAAACTAGGAATCGGGGATTCAAAACCCTAACCCTAATTAACCATAATTATCCTACATTTATACTATGTAAACAACTTTAGATGAGTCAAATCAAGGTGGAAGAATACGAGAATCCGATTTGAGTGTGGTTAGGCCTAGGGCCGAATCCAGTTATATTGAAAATTTGAAAGGAAGCTTTATGAATAAACAAGCAAGAACATTTAAATGACAAGCAATGTTCCACCATCACTTATATTGGGATCCTCACCATTAGTATCACTTGTCGCTTCCTTGTCTAGCCTTTGCATCTACCTCAATCCTTCGAAAACACTAGTCAACACCATCCATTGCAATATACCTAATGTATATTACATCTATATAATAATATATGAACATTTATATTATAATAGTAGTCATTTAGGGTAATATTCAATAATTATTATATTTTAATTAATGATATCCATACCTTTTACCAAAGGACATGACTTATCATCTTTTATGTGTATTTATATCATGTCCATTCTATCACAAGACATATATGAGTTATTTATAAATAGCAAATATTTATCTCTTACGAAATTATACGGATTTATCCTAGTTATAATGGATTCTTGAGTGAAATGAGCCATTGGATTCACTTCAATTGGTATCAGAGCAATTTTTCAGTTGACATATGGTCAATTTATTTTTCCAATGGAATAAAAGAAAAAATCTACTGGCTCGTGGCTCCATTTTATATTTCAAAACTTGTGGTCAATTCTATATTCTATTTTGCTAGTGACAAATAAATTATGTGCTTGTGGTCGAGTCATTCATTGAATATTTGAAGAAAGAAAGGAAGTTGATCGTGGGAGAGAAAATGTTGGAATATCAAGCAATACTGAGGGGAGGGGGGTGAATCAGTATTGATCAATCTATTTAAATTTTTATCACTTAAAACAAAATCAACAATAAAAACAGAACACACAATATTATCGTGGAAGCCCAATAGGGAAAACCTCTAACACTTTCTATTACTGCAAAATTGTATTTACAAATGGTTTATGTCTGCTTCTACAGACAAGGATGCTACAACACCCTATTTACCAGCAACTACTGGAAGGAGGCTACGACCCCCTGGTTTATAAGCTACTACTGAAAGAAGGCTATGACCCCCTAGTTTATCAACTACTACTGAAATGATGCTTCGACATACTATTTACCAGCTACCATTGGAAGGAGGCTACAACCCCCTTTACAGGAATTTTGCCTACCCTAGCGCCTCCCAACCACCCTTATATGATAATTTGATCTCTGATTTCGGTACACCTATGGATCTTCCAATTGAATGTACAGAGACACTTATTTGAAAGTTTAAAGCATTGTTTATATACCCTCAAACGTATCTTTTCATCTAACAGTCACGTATCTTCATCGTGAATTTTCACAAACAAAAACCAATTCGAAATTACCTCTTTGTTTATTATTTTAAACTCTGTTTAAATTCATCAGTCGCGACCTTCCGCAATTTCCTTTCCGCAACGTCCTTTCCGCATTTTTCTTTCCGCAAGCTGTCTTTCTGCAATTAACCTTCCGCAACGATTTTTCCACAAAGTGGTGTTTGCAACACTCCTTTCCGCGACTACCTTTCCGCAATTAACTTTCTGCAACGTTCTTTCCGCAATCTGCAGGAACTCCTTCCTTCTGCAATTGCAGGTTACAGATTGCGGATCTGCTTTTTGACTTTACTCGAAACTGCTTTCGCAATTCGTCTTCTGCAAAACTTCTTCCGCAATTGCAGTCTGCTTTTCATGACTTTCGCAACTCTCTTCCGCAATAGTCTTTCCACAGTTTTACCAAGCTTGCACCTTGGCATTGCGGAAACTATTATAAACCATTGATCTTTCTCTCTCTTATGACTTGGGTCCTCCAAATCTACACTTCGTAGAAACTTAGCATTATAATGCTTCTGACTTTCGCTTGGCCAACTGTGTTATTTTGGCTTCCGCAAATCTCTTTGGACTATTTAATCAACAGTGTTTTCTTTATTCCTTTGTCATTACTAAACTCCTTTGACATCAATGACAACTATATTCAACATAACAAAATAAAAAAATAAAGAAGAAAAAAGATAAAAATATTTAGCTCGAGGCTCATGACTGCAAAAAAAAAAAAGAAATAATGTTAGGCTTGTGGCCCAAATTTATTTCTAAACCGATGGGGCAAGTTTAAAAAAAAAGTAAAGTTATTTATAGCATTAAGAAAAATAAATAACGAAGGATAGTTACCACCCAAAAAGAAATAAAGAAAGAAAAGTTATTTTTAACTGGAGTTGAAAAAAAAATCCATTTTTACTGTAGTAAGAAAAAAATTGTACTGCAATAAGAAAGAAAAAAAACGTGTTTAACTACAATGAAGTTACCCTTATATCGTGGAAAATAATCATATACAAGTCTAAAAGAGAAAGTAGCATCAAAGTGAAAAGAAGATCCCATATTCCATTAAAGTTAAGTTAAAGCGAAGATTGTGCATTAAAATTCTTTTCTCCATATATATATTTCTCATAGAGTGATTTTGAAATAAAAGTGCCTTCTAAAGTGGGTGTGAAGAAGAGGGTATATTATTTATAGGACTATTTTTATAATATATATTAAGAGAAGAATTTTCTAATCATCAAAGTGACATGGATAAGATGGAA
Source organism: Pseudotsuga menziesii (assembly GCA_001517045.1). Classification (NCBI taxonomy): domain Eukaryota; kingdom Viridiplantae; phylum Streptophyta; class Pinopsida; order Pinales; family Pinaceae; genus Pseudotsuga; species Pseudotsuga menziesii. Next base: position 190,127 of record LPNX011156737.1, read on the forward strand.
GCCATAAATGATAAAGGTAATATAGAGTAAAGGAAATAAAATATACACTGAGATATTGTGAGCTCTAAAATCATTGAAATCCAAATAATGAATAATTCTCATCTAAAAGTTTCGGAGAAAGATTGCCTTAAGGAAAAGACAGTGTATGGTTTAGGAACAAAAATGTGAGATTTTTAAAGGGGAAATAGAAGAACTTTGGCTAGAAATTTGTAACGAACTATGGAGAGAAGTAGATTTTTACATGAATCATTAATGTAAAGAAAATCAATGGCTTGCCCCAGGCTGTGGGGAAGCGACCCCCAACCTCCCCTCTTCACTCCCAAAGCGTGTTCCCAAAGGGAGCGACCTAGAATCGCTCTTGGAGACGCAATTCTTAATCGCTCCCTCTTCGGAATGTTTTTCGGAAGCATGATTTCAAGCAAAAAAAAAATCGCTCCCTGGTTTTTTAGCGAGCAACAGGGAAGCATCATTCCCAAAGTGCTTCTTCGTCACTCCCTAGTCGCTCCCGAGAACAAAAAAACGCTTCCTCACCGATTCTGCAAGTTTGGGCGCATTGTCTTTGGCTTTTTTTGCTTTTGGAACCAAGGCATGGTTCAACTTGGGTTTTTTTTTGGCTTGCTTAGGGTTCATTTTGTTAAAGTTAGTGCAGCTAGAAGGTACCCTAGACCCTAGAAGGTACCCTAGGGCCCCCAGTAGTCTCTTAGGGTTCTTGGTCTGAGACCAAAAAGGTCGATGCCATGGCAAAGCCCCTAACATGTGGTTAAGGCCCCTATGTGCCTCTAGGTTATTCTAGTCTCGAACCAGGGACGCGATGTCCAAGTAGATCCTGCAGGTAGAGGCAGAGACACGTTCCACTCCAATGACAGAAGTTACATACAAAGTTGACGCTATGTTATGATAAATAAAACTAATATTACTTAAAATTGTAAGTTTTGTAGATATCATGTATTAACAGCCTAAATCTACTAGAAACTTCCCTACCATCTGTCAGCACCATGACTAGGCTAAATGGTCGGAGAGGGGGTCAGACCAGAGTAAATGTAATGCGAGGTCTAAAAATCCATATCTATGACCTAGAGGTGTGCAGAAAGGGTTTGAAGTTGTTTAGAAGGCTTATTCCTAAGTCTAAAGCTTCAGAATGGTAAAAAAATCCTTAAGCGTGATCTTGGAAATAAACCTTATATGAAAAATCCGCTTCAATGGTAAGTCTCAGCGAGAATAGACAGAGCAGATCTGCCATGGAGGAGATCGACGACCATAAACCAATCTGCAAGGGTAAGCATGCACGAGAAAATAAAATTTAGAAATCAACGAAATTGGGTCGAACTAGCAGTCTTCAACAGTGGAGATCAGAGCCGCAAAAGATCAGACACTCCAAAAGAATCCTGCAAGAGAAAGGTGTGAGGAAGATAACGGATCCGCCAAAATAAGATGAGCATCGCGTTTCATCTTAGATCGACGGCTAGGGATGAACACGCAAAGAAATCAACGACCCAGAAAAAGGCGAAAGTCCAGATGTGAGAATTGGCAAACCCGCACCCCGCAATCCATAATTTTGCGGAAAAGAGCTTGCGGAAGGAAATTTGCAGGAGCGAAAAGGTGGAAATTGAACTTCGAGAAAAGTTGGATCCACGATCCGAAATCCGCAATTTTGCAGAAGGAAAAAGGCGGAAGCTGAATTGCGGAGGTTTGAAGATGAAAGTTGGAAAACCCGCAATCCGCAATCTGCAAAATTGTGGAAAGGGCTTGAGAAGCGAATCTTGCGGAAAGAATCCTGTGGAACCCAATCCAGTTGCACAGTTACAGTCGATCCCAGTTAAAGTTTGCTTGTCCATGAGATGTGCCTACAAATTTCTGGAAGTTTCACTCTTGCTGAGTCAATCGAAGGCCGTTCGAAGATGCTCTAAACAGTCGTTTTCATCAAGCTACCCTGAGACCCCAGATGTCAAGATTTTCCGTTTTAATCCGTCACGCGCATCACAGCATGCCTTCCCGATTTGTTTTGTGATCATGGCGAATCTGCCACCTCAAAATTTGTTATGATTTTGTACGTTCGGGTTTGATTCACATGAGGTAATTGATTTTGGCGCTCCGTTTCGAGATTCGTCTCGAGAGCAAATTGAACTATAAGTATAATCTCTATAGAGGAAGAGAACTGGGGGGTTCGACATTCATTTTGGAAGCCTCTGTGCTTGGTTTTGTAGCTCTAAACTTTTCTTTGAAGTAATTAATGCAAAAGTATGTTTTGAGTGTCTGAGATTCATCACAGTGTTCAGACAGTACCTGGTGGGCAGTAAGTTCAAAATCAAAACCGATCATAACAGCCTCAAGTATTTCCTAGAGCAGAAGGAACTGAATGAGCGACAGCAGAAATGGGTCAGCAAAGTACAAGCCTATGATTTCGAGATCGAGTATGTGAAAGGTAAGACAAATGTAGTAGCTGATGCATTATCCAGGCGTCCAGCCCCATTATCTCTTAGTAGTATATCCACGGATTGGAGGGCACTTCTCTTAGTGGAATACTCCAAAAATAAATTCGCTTGCGAATTATTGGACGGGCAAATTCAGGATGACAGGTACAGGATTGTGGATGACATCATCTATTACAAAGACAGAATATACCTCGTTCCAGAATCCACATTGAGGAAAAAGATCATTCAGGCAGCCCACGATTCTCCTTTATCAGGGCATCAAGGTTTCTTAAAGACCTACAGGCAGATCAGAGAGAGGTTCTCATGGAAGGGCCTCAAGGGGGAGATTATGCAGCATGTCCAGGAATGTAGCATCTGTCAACAGAACAAGATTGAGAACACCCATCCAGCAGGGTTGCTCCAGCCACTACCGATTCCAGAACAGAAGTGGGAAAGAATCTCCATGGACTTTATTACAGGCTTGCCCAAGGTCCAAGGGCGAGATTGTTTATATGTAGTAGTTGACAGACTGACCAAGTTTGCACATTTCTTCTCGATATCATCAGACTACTCGGCAGCTCAAGTAGCTGAGTTATTCTTCAGGGAGGTCTTCAGGTTACACGGGTTACCTAAGACCATTGTCAGTGATCGGGATAGCAGATTCACGGGGGCCTTTTGGCAGGAACTGTTCAGGTTGGTGGGGACCGAACTGGCTACTAGTACAAGTTATCACCCCCAGAGTGACAGGAAAACAGAAATAGTCAACAAGTGGATCGAAGGATATCTAAGGAACTATGTAGCAGGGCAGCAGCGAACCTGGATCAAATGGCTACACCTAGGGGAGTACTGCTACAACACTACTTATCACATGTCTATTAGGATGACCCCTTTTAAGGCATTATATGGTTATGAGGCCTTGGACTATGCAGATTTGGCATTTAGAGACAGTAGGGCTCCTAAGGCTAAGGATTAGATACAGGACAGTCAGGACATCCTGAAAGTATTGAAAGAGAATTTACAAACAGCCCAGAATCAACAGAAGATGTATGCCGACAAACACAGGATTGAGCGGAGCTTTGAGGTAGGGGATTTAGTTTACTTAAGGCTCCAGCCTTACAGATAGTCTTCACTTAAAAAGAAAGGAGCAGAGAAGTTAAAACCTCGCTTCTATGGACCCTACAAAATAATTCGAAAGGTGGGAGAGGTGGCATATGAATTAGAACTTCCCCAGGGAAGCAAAATTCACAATGTGTTCCATGTATCTGAAGAAGACCCTTGGGCAACACATTGCTCCATCCACCGAATTGCCCCCTTTAGATGATGAAGGACCGCTGATACTGATTCCCGAACGAATCATACAGACTAGAGCGAGGAAGCTCAGGAACAGAGTAATCAGGGAATACTTAGTTCAATGGAAAGAACTACCACCAGAGGATGCCACCTGGGAAGGTGAACAGGTATTGCAGCATCCCAGTTTGAAGTTGCTTGAGGACAAGCAATCTCGAGCGGGGAGGACTGTAATGTCCTCTTCCACTTAGGCCTTGAGGCCCAAAACCACTAACCTATGTGATTCCTGTGGGTTCGAGCGGTTACTGACAGCTAGGGAATCAGCTGAGGACTGATGCCATCCATAGAAGATCTAGGGCATCATCATTTGGTCAAGAAGGGCCACCAGGGCCAAAGGCCACCTTCGTGCATGCCAACCAAGCATTATTTAATGATGCATGCACTCTTTAAGTCTCCATACGCATGCATGCAAGTCAACGGCAAATTAGAAGATAAAGTGACCTAATTAGGTCAAAGATTAGGTTTTGCACAGTTGAACTTTATAAATAGAGGAGAAAGCGAGAGGAGACTTCACTTTTTGATTATGATTATTTTGGGAGCTCTTGGATAGCAGCACAGCAGTTGGGGTTGGAGACGAAGTCTTCAGCTAACAGGATTTCGGCAGTGAAACATCTGCCCTAGTCTTATTCAGGGTAAGCCATACTGGTTCACCACTTGTTCTTCATTCATTCATTAGTTATCTAGCATATGGTATAAATCGTTGAAGGGAGACGTGTACAGCCGTAAAAGGGGGGTTTTCAGCCAGAAAGCCCTAATCAGCTGTGGGGCCTTCAGATCTCAGTTTCCTTCCGAAACTCAGGCACCATTCTCATCATCAGCATCATACTCCGGTACCCGGTGACTATCAGATCCCTTCGTGCTCATCCGAAACAGTTATCAGCAGTTTTGGGATTCCAGGGGCGTGAGCAGCTATCTCTCAGAAGCAAGTCGTTATCCTGCCTAGAGGACTCAGAAATCACTCTTGTATCAGGCATTCTCTCCGGCGCGGAAAGGCTATCAGCCCCGCAAATCCGCAGCTCCATCGGACACCTCCTTCCCTGAGGGCGTCATCCTTTTTTGATTGGTCGTCTTGCTGCTGGGGGTTCACCGTAAGCAGAGGAGATCAGTCATCTCCAATCCAGCTCTCAGTGCTTGCATACTTTCTCCGGAGCAGTCCAGTCGGCTTATCAGTGGTAAGTGTTCATTCTATCTCACAAACCCTAACCCTAATTTTTCCTATAAAATAGGGATTTTTGCATGGCAGTTTGCATGCCCAGTTGTATCAGCCTTTTTGCTTAGAAATAGAAAATATCGGGATTTGGGATATTACATAGAAGGTCGTTCGAAGATGCTCTGAACAGTGATTATCATCAAGCAAGCCTGAGACCCCAGATGTCAGGATTTTCCATTTTGATCCGCCAAGCGCATCACAACATGCTTTCCCAATTAGTTTTGTGATCATCGTGAATCTGCCACCTCAGAGTTTGTTATGATTTTGTACATTCGGGTTTGATTCCCATGAGGTAACTGATTTTGGCGCTCTGTTTCAAGATTCGTCTCGGGAGCAAATTGAACTATAAGTATAACCTCTATAAAGGAAGAGAACCGAGGGGTTCGACATTCATTTCGGAAGCCTCTATGCTTGGTTTTGTAGCTCTAAACTTTTCTTGGAAGTAATTAATGCAGAAGTATGTTTTGAGTGTCTGAGATTCATCACAGTGTTCAATGTCCAGTCTGTGTTTTCCTGTATGCTCCATTTCCATGTATGTGTGAAGTTTTGCTAATGCGTTTCTAGTTGTATGCAAGGAATTCGTTCTTTGTTAAGCGCTCCTTTCATCAGAAATCATGCAGACTTTGAGCATTCTATTTTTAGTAGTTTTCCCCATGTAACAGATTTACATGCAGACTTTAAAGAATGCATTTGGGACGAGGATAGTGACCTGTGAGATGTGCACCTTCAAAATCTTGATACTACCAGTTTTATCCATTTCTATATTTAGAAACTAGGTCTCTTGCAATACTAGAAGATACTTGATTTGGCTAACCAATGACGAGATAGAGACGTGGTTCAAATTTGAGGCAAATCACAAAAGCTTTAGGAAAGTTCTTTTTTTATAATAATTCTATTTTTAGAAAGTTGGTCCAAATAGCAGGATAACTATATTTTTGGAGATCCGGCGTGGAGATTGGTTCACAATTCGTATTTCAATGAATTCTATGACCATGAAATTTTGGTTCTACTTTTGACATTCTATTTTAGCTGGTTGGTATACATTTGGAGACCTAGTATAGCAACTTGTAGGCCGTTCTAAGGAGTTTGACTTTTCAAGGGCCAGAATAGTTTTGACCACACTACTCCTTCTAGAGTTTTATGATTGTAGTGGGATTTAGACTCCACTTTACTGCTATCTTTACTAGGAAATGGAATGCATGACTTGAGGATGTTCCTCATGGTTTATATTTGGTTATGCACTCATATTTATGCCCAAATAAAGGAGCTCCATGTTATCCACTAAAGTTGCACTTTAGTGTATTTCCAATGAGCCGTCGAAGTGGTGAACAGGCCATTTGTTCATTATCAGTGCTCAGAGTCTCAGAAGACCTTTCAAGGCCATTTTTGGGGCCCTTTTTTTAATAATTGCATGTTCATACCCCATGGGGATTTTGTAATAAATGTGCTAGCATGTCAAACTTTTTGTAAAGGACTTGGATTGCTAGGACTTAGACGTCAATCCGATCATTCCAAGGCTTTTTTTCCCATGTCAATTATGTAATGTTGAATAAGCAATGTATAATGTTCGAGTTTTTCACTGCTCCTCCAAAGCTGGAATGTTTGTCTTGGTGGTTAAACCCTGGGAGGCTATTAAAGTTCATGTGTCGATGTATATAAGCATGCTAGACATTGTTTTGAGTCATTATGAACATGTACTACGTCCCCCTAGGGTTTTTTTAATAAAATTGTGATTCGGAGTCCGATTTTGGCGTGGGGGTGCTCATTTTCACACTCAGAGCATCCTCTTTACCCCAAGACCCACTTTTCCTATGTTTCGGGCAACCAAATCATCCCGTAAAGCATTTTTTCTTAATGAGGGATCAAAATGTCAAAAAAATGCTAAAAGTGCAACAAATTGACACAAAAAAACAAAAGTCAAAAGTCATATAAGATCTCATTTGTCTCATGTGGAAAAGGTGGCGATCTCTTCCATGAGTGAAGTGCAAGTAAGACTAAGCTTAAAACTTAAAAGCGTCACATTTGAATTTGATTTAGAAGTAGTGAATCAATCAAGTTTGGGAAGTGTGCCCTTCATGTGATTGACGTCTTAGTTGATGTGGCCACTTATTAGAGGGTTGGTTGGAGTTTGGTGAGGGCGCATCTCCTTATGGAGATGTGGCACCTCCACATTGAGGATCAAACCAACAAACTCACTCTTTCACTCGCCTCAACTCCAAGTGAACTCGCCTTCACTCAAAGCTCGCACCCTCTCATCTCTTGTTGATAGTGCGCCCTCTCTTGGGATGTAAAGTCTATAAAAGCAAGTGCTTTCCTCTTGTATTAGATATGATGGGTCTAAGGAACAAAAGGTTGGGCTATGCTCTTGTACTTTGTAATGTTTATCGCTTTTGAATATTATGTGAAGACTTCGGAGGTCCATTTGGTGCAATAATCTTCTGTGAATGTTGTGCTGCTGCTAGGTGATATCTTGCTTGCTTTTTTCAACTTTTGCATTAAGTATGTAGCTTATCTAGCTTGGATGGCCTTTTAGTGCACGTAGGATAAACATTCATAGTTTTGACTTGTTTATTTATATTTCGTTATCAGAGATATAAGACTAGTAGGACGTATTCAGTTGCACTAATCCTCTCTTAGTTTCTTTTAATAGAGATATACTAGTTTTAATCTCGCTTGTGTAAGATGTTTTAAGTTGCCCAGATCACCAGTTTGAAAGAGGGAAGTGAGCTTGGTTGCTTCTTCTTTCCCTTTCAACATTTTTACTTTGGATCAAATATTATTTTGCTCTCGCAGGCATCTCCAAGTTCTCTACAAAGTTCAAAGCTTGAGCTTATTCCCTCCTTTCCCCTCTTTCTTTTTTTTTAAATCAAATTTTCTTCTTGGTTACTTTGTTCCATTTATGCTTAACAAAAGTTAGATCTACAAAGTTTCATTTTATATCTTTCTTGTTATGCATAGTTACTAGATCTAAAGCAATTCAAGGTTCATTCTAAGCTTAGATCTAAGTCGATTCCTTCAGTACTTACAAACACAATTTTTTCGAAATGTCTTCAAGTACTAAGTAGGTTGTATTCTATTGTATTTTTTGTACTAATCTGCTAATTCACAATCATTAGCTTGCTGGTTTCTATCAAGTTGGAGGAAAAAGAGAAGGAAATGATACCGAATTTTTGAATTCTTGGCCATCCGGAGCACCCGAAATTCCCCTTTAATCATTTCCCTTTTTCAAGCAAGCTTTGTAAGCCTATTTTGATCATTTTCCAAGATCAAAAGGTAGCACCATTCATAAAAATTAGTATTGTAATAAAATTAATAAAGAGACGGTGGGCTTCAAGCCCCCGCACCCCCCTTCCCCATTTGGGGAAACGCTGTGTTGCCTTTGTTTGATTTACTGCTTTTATTTGCTTAAAGTATTTAGAGTAGTTTTTCTTTTTAAAGTCTTTAGAGTAGTTTTTCTTTTGTGTAATAAATTTCAATCAAAGTTATTTCCTTTAGTTTCTTTTCATTTCTCAAAATTGGATACTAACCCAACCTTGCTCTCTTGAGTACGGCTTTCATACCTAAAAGAGACTCTTGATTGTAGTAATTAGTCTCACCATTTTTACTTTTTTTGAGCTTTCACAATTCTCAATTGGAATAAACAATCTTCCCTTCCACATATGCTCTTGCCCATCGCAAGTTCACCTTGATCTTTTGGATAATCAAATGCAGAAGTGTGCACTTTCTACGCTTTCCACATCTAACTAAGCAACTCACATTAATAAATCAACATCCCTTGAAAACATAACGAAAATCCGTCATTATCAAAATTCAAGACTTATGGGGAAAATTTACAAAGGAAACGAAAGCCACTAGAAAGTGACTGCAGAGCCCCGTCAAGCTACATCCTTGTTGGTGTAGTGTTGGACATCCCCCCGTGACTCCATCTAGCCCACATGTTCTTGTGTGAAGCCACTTGGGTTGGAATCTAGACATATTCCCAAGTACCATTTGGTATACCAAGAATCCCCTCTTCCCCTTAATCAACTCATCATTGAATAAAATAAAACGGACCAAGTACAAGTTGCAAAACATTTCCCTTTCACAACAGCAATTTTGTGACTCCATTTGGCACTGGTTAATCTTGTATTAGCATTATTTGCTTTCAGTAATATTGTGATAAAATGTTATATTCTTGTGTTGTTAAGTTCGACTTATTATTTGCAGTATCTCATGTCAGTATCATTTCTGAATCCTTCAAAAACTCCTAAAAAAAATCCCATCCACAATTAATAAATAACAAGGAGCCTTAAAAACTCTTTCGTAGGGACTACCCCCCTTGGCTTCGTTAGGAGTTATGCCTAAACAGAGGAACCAGGATCAGGTGACAGCACCTGGCTCGAGACTTTCCCCCAAGGATGCACTTAGCAACTTGAAGATTTATGTTGCGTTAACCCTGCAGGTGTGTGTAAGGAGGCAACACACCCACCTCTTGGGTTTGACATTGTTGATTAATGAGATTCATGTTATTTTTACCAAGAAGTAAAGCAAGTGACTTAGGGTGTTCTATTTTATGAAATTTCCTTATTTAGACTTACTATTTGTGTCTTGGAGATGCAGCGCATGGTTTGATGAGTCCTTGGTCGATATTCCTCATTCACACGTATTAATCTTGGAATAGAAGAGGAGAGCATGACTTGAGGAGTCTATTGTTGGAAATATAGAAACTTTTCTTGGTGAAGTGCCCTATTTTACACCCGCTATTGTTACCCAGAGGAGTGCATGAGTTGGAGGAGGCTTTTGTGGATTTTCCTGATTTGCATGTCCTAGTTATGCCTAGGAATGGAGCAAATGGCTTGTAGAGGCCTATTCTTTCTGAGATTTGGTCTACTATGATGAGTTTTCCTTGTATTGCTCATGTGTCCAAATTGAAGAAGTCATCCTTTGACTTATGTCTACCATTAGATCTTCTATTTATGGTGATGTTATTTGTACACCTCCAAGCCTATTCTATAAAGGCTAGAGGGATAGTAAGGAGAAGAGGTATTTTTCAGTTCTTGGGATTTGTTATTGCTTGAGTTCTCTTTTCTTCGTACCCCGCTTTTCAGTTTGAGAAAGTGTGAAAGCATATTTTTTATTGAAAGGTAGAGGTCACACTCATGTTATTCATGTGAATCATCCCTAAGAATCAATGAAGAGAAAGTGCTTTGGAAGCAATCTCACATCTCCTTGAGTGCTTTGTAGTTGAAGCCAATATCCCCCAAACTTTGTATCACTTGCAGCTTTGAAATAAAGGTAATATCTTATTTGGAAACTACATCTCAATTGTTAAATGTGTCTTTTGCTTCACTTAACTTTCTAAAATAATTAACATCAAGAACTACTCCCTCTTAACTGATTTTCTCACTACACAAACCATATAATTGATAATATCCAGATATAAAGCCCTGTTCTTCAATATTTTACCACAGATCTGCACTTTTAGGGGCAGATTTGTGGTATTCTAAAAGCAGATTTGCACAATTCCCAAGCCAAAATTTCATTGTTAGATGTAAATCTGCATTTTAGCTTGCTGTCCAGATTAATTGATTGCAGATTTCGGATCAATTTTTATATAACAACAAGTACATCTTGCAGTTTCGAAGTGATTTTGATCTCCAAGGTTCACACTTTGTATCTAAATTGCATAGGGATTCCCCCCTAACGCTAGCAAGCACTAGCCTAAAGTGCAAAGGGATTGTATGAGGTGATATTGGCACATTCCCTAATTACCCTTTAACTCTCCCAGTTTCAAGCATTAACCCTTTCAGAGTCTATATTTGGAAACTGACAGTTTTGAAAATTAACAAAGGATTCAGAGGTTCTATATTCGATGGGTTTAAGACTAAATCAGTTCTCATGACCCAACCTCCACCAATCATCTTTTGGATTACTTGTTCCTACCATTTTATCATCACTCTTCCAAATCCAGTTGAAAATGCTAGTTCCAAATCTTGCTCCTTTGTAGCCACTTTCTATCATGGAGTAGCAATTGTTGGGTTCTCTAACTCTACATGATTTGAAACACAAGTCTTTCCTAACCCAAGCAAGATCATTTGGACTCTCTTCAAGCTTGGAATCTTCAAGAACTTGAAATAAGTTGAGCTCAACGATTCTTTAGCTTGTCTTCTTTTTCCTAAAAGATCATCAAGTCCTATTAGAGATTGTTTTTGTTTAGACTCTCCAACAATCCAAGAATGCAGATTAGCAAATTTAGTATACCACTTCTCCAAGGTCTTTGTATAACTTGAGAGGGCCTAATGGTTAAGAACATGTGTTTCCTCCTTGGAGGCCACAAATTCAAATCCAGAGAGGGGTCGGTTACGTAAACCTTGTTAGAAAGTCGCAACAAGGAAGGTCTTCTATCATTTGCATGTGTCCTTGCTTGATAAAAGACATAAAACAGGAAGCCAGATTGGTCATTGCCTTTAATCCAAAGTTTATAGTTAGGAAAAGTGCATTATGTGATCTAATTTTAATTTAAAAGATCAAGAAATTTGGAAGTTAAAAGAAGTTAAAAGAAATTCAGAAGTCAAAACAAGTTAATGAAGACCTTGAAGGAAAAATTATAAAGAAGCAAGAAGAAAATCATCGCCTGATAAATCATAATCAAGAACTAGAAGAGAAAATCAAAGAGTTAAAAGAGGACAAAAAGTCGCAATTAGAAAGGTTCAAAAAGATTCAGAGTAATCACACTCTATTAGAGAATAAATTAAAGCAAATCCAAAAGGAAGCTTCCAAACTCTCAGGAAAACAATTCAAGTTAAGGAACAAGAAGCCACTCCAGTAAAAAAACAAACAACAAAAACTCCCTATCGACACCCAAACTATAAAATCATTTTGACCAGCGACAGGGCCAAAATGCATAGAAGAAAACATCAGCATCAACAAAAAATCGGCAAGGGTCCAGAAAACATCTTCTCGGCAACATCGGCGAAAAAAATTGGCAAACCACGACAAATATTGAAAAACACAAAATAACCCTATTTGGAGTTTGAACTTCAAACACCCTTCAAACTTCAAAGTTTCAAACGTCCCTCAAGGCTCAAACTACCATTCATCATGAAACCAAATTGTGAGGGTTTGTAGATAAAATTCATTCTTAATAAATCGTGATCATGATTCGTGAACAGATGATGAACAACATTACCAAATTCGTGAACAGAGATGAACATGATTCGTGAGGGTTTGTACATTACCAAATTTTATCAAAAATAAAAACGTTTTAATTATTTGAGACACAAAACAGAGATCTTGGAGCCCTATGATCTCTCAAATGCAAAAAGCAATTTTATCGTTGGATAATTAGTTTCTAAAGTTCCGTAGGGAAGTAACACGACTCTGAAGTTGGCTACTCAATTGAGGTCAAGTGTTTAAATCAAAAAAATCACAACGCTCAAACCCAGGTTCAAAACACCTTGAATACATGGTGTATCCATGCAACCAACAGAGTTGACTACAGTCAATTCGATCTAGATGAATTTCACTTAATAGATACCCGTCAACAATGGGATCTAAAACAATAGAACTAGCTTCGTTAACAAAAAAAATAAAATAGCCAACGTTGATTGGCAGAGCTTCAATAAAGACAGTCTGAAATGATGCTTTCGACATTAACATGTTTAGAATCTTAAACCGCTAGGCAAGTTAACCGGTTCCTTCCCTGCAGAGTTTTGTACGCTTAGAGAACCCTTTGCCACGAATTTTAAATGTTTATGCATATAGTTTCTTCCTCTCATTTATTTTTGCATAGAAGACAGAATCGCGATTTCTGAGAGTGGGCTGCTAACTGCTAGCGAGTTTGCTAGAAACCCGAAAATCCATTTTAACAAAACCCTGATTTCGTTTTTTACAGACCGACGATTTTACCTGTCGTGGTGCGATTCTTTCTAAAAAATCGCCGATTTTTTGTAAAAGTCGCGATTTTTTCGACATAAAAAATCGTTTTCCCCCAAACATCGCGATTTTTCGGGAACTCGGCGAAAAATCGCCGATTCTTTCTTCTATGCCAAAATGAACATAAACGGAGGAGTTATGATTTCAGAAGAGAAAGAACACAAAATGAACATGCTGAGCAGAAAACGAGAAATTCCATCCAACAAAGCAATCAACAAACAACTCCAATGAAGATAGATCTCGGATGGACAACTTCACAAATGATGCGTCAATTTTTCTTGGGAAATCGTAAGTCATATCGTTTCGTTTCGTCATGTGTTGCAGTTACTAACACAAAGATCAAGAAGATGTCATTACAAACAAAAAATCAGACGTAAGCCTTGTCTTCAATAAAGCTTTGAGGACAAAACTCTTCTTAAGGGGAAAGCAATGTTATATAAAAAATATATAACATAATGAGATATAAAAAACATATATAAATATTAAATATCAATATTAATAACTAATAATAATAATTTATAAATAAGAAATGATTAATTAAATTAATTAATTAGAAAATAGAAAGAGATGTACCCTTGGGCCTTTCATTTGAAAATGAATGATAAGGCTTATATAAAGCCCTACCAATGTAATTGTAAAATAATCATTCATATTCATATTTACTCTTATATAATTATTCAACATGAAACTATTTTCTATTGGACTATTCAATTGAGATAGCTTTCGAGAATATCCGGATACAGATATTACATTCTCCTTGGGTGCTAGGGAAGGCTTACAATTTTGCTCTTCAGCAAGATAGCTAGGTAAGACATACCATGTGCCTCCCTACCGTCGATGAGCTCAACCCGCCAACAAGATTTCCTCCATGGTTCTCCTAGGGTGTAACCAGTGTTAGTTCCCAAAGGCTCCCTCATGTTTTCAATCCATTGACATCTCTATTAAGCACCTCCCCATCCCCCCTTCAAGTATTCTCTCAAGTCTGGACAAACCTAGCTACTTCCTCCCTCCTAAAGTGGAGATCAATAAGGTAGTCAAAGAAGACATGTACTAGGAATTTATTAAGGATACTTGTATTTTCCCTCCACAACCTCTTGGCCCTTAGATGGCCTTTTACTCTGAGCACTTTCTACAGCTAATACATGGCCTCATTACCCATCCTGACTACACTCAGCATCATTTGCCACACAGTTTCAGGATCTCGCTTAACCAGTTGAGCATCTATTCCCACCAGCTGTGTTATTAAACTTAAGACCGAACACCACATCTCATTAGGGGATAGAATTTGTCAGTTGTGGCATTTGGAGGAGAATGAAGCAGAGGACCGTGCAAGTGCCTCACATATTAACAAATCCAACGGAGATGACAATATTTGTATCAAGATTCAGTAGGGTGCCTTGCTACCTTCTTTCTTGAATCTTTATCTAGGTGTTTGGCTCTATGTATTTAGGAGGCAATCACTCATAAATAACAAACTTCACAGATTGTATCTATGTCCAGTCTCACCAGATTGATCATTTAATTTATCTAACCTATCTCAGCCGTTGGAGGCATTAAACACTATGCAAACACCCCAATCATGGATGAAATTGATAATAGGCCCACGATATAATGCAAAGTTGCAAACCCTCTCACTCCCTCGGAAGAAGTCCCCCTTACAGCCACAGAGGCATACCCACAACAGTTTGTTGCAAAGCAAGGATAACTCCCATTACTTGTCAAGCAGTGAAATGCCCATCACCATTTTTTTCTCTTCGACTTATATTAAGATGGCACTATCTGCTTGTTCCATAGCTCCTCCTAATCCCTGCAACTGCTAATATCACATAATATATTCAATTCCTCCCGCTTCATTTCTTGTAGGAGAATGCATGGAACATGCATAAATCAATTCTGCTACATTTAACTTCTACCATAGAACTTGACAGTGCTGATATGCAAACTAGCAAGCATGAAGATGCTCTCACAGATCCCAACCTGGTCAAAATAATTACTACCAACAAAAATTATAAGCTGCAACACTTCCTCTTCCTTGCTATGTCATTTGGCTGCCTGTTGTCTACAAGTTAAACTACTGTTCATGACAATGCTCCCTATAGAGATCCACTCCTACTTTGGGGCTGCATTGTCCTTGCATATACTACCATAGTTAAAGCAATGCACTGACTTTCATGCCTGCATTACATTTTACTACAAGTTCACTTTTACCTCTGACAATCATGCTCAGGCAAACTAATCACATTTTGCCATTAAAACGGACTGGCTATTAGAGCTATGGAAGTAAGAGATTAGCAAGAATGCAAGTATTGGACTGTACACCAAGCAAACAAACATGTTTCATAACTGCACCATCCAAGGGACCAGTCCCACAGAAGGTCAAACATCATAAACAAGAAATCAATAAATATTCATACACAGGTGTTATGAGTGTTATTGCATATTTCCATACATGTCAGAACCATTATAGCACATCTCCACAAATCAAAATGTGAGTCTGTGACTGCAGGTAAAAGAAAGAGGGTCACTGGATACCATCAATTCGGCGCACCAACTCCTTCAGTTTGAAAACAAGCCGCTGAATTCCTGGTTGAGCAAATGTATAATGATCTTGAATACCATCAAGGAGTTTTGAAAGGCACCAGTAACAATCTGCCTCAACATTTAACATATTTTCTGGGGTTAAGTTTGAAAGCATCCAGTTTTCCATACTGCCCTCTAAGTACTCTGACAGAAATACCACTAAAAATGGTGTTGCCAGATCATTGATTCCCTGGACATAACCACTTGCAGGATGACGAATGGCCCTGAAATTTTGAAACAGTGTGTAAACACTCATGAGATTAGAAGAGAAATTTGACTGTTTAAGATGAAAATCAAATCATCAAACTCAAAATAAAACTCATAAATGCATGCCAAATAGCCAAAAGTCATGTGAAAAAACAGAGGAAATACATAGGGACAAACATACTCTTAAGTTTTAACCCTCATCAAATTTTTGATTCGTTAAGATAAATCAGATAAAGTGAAGAATCACATAATACAATTGCATATGAACATAGAATTGAACTTGTATATAAAAGTTATAAAATCAAGATCAAAAAATGTGAAAGCTTACTTTCCAAGCATGAAATCCCTCATCGTGGTTGAAATGACATTTTGAGCCAGTTTATGTACTAATAGGTATGCACATTGCAATGTCTGAAACATGTCTTATACAGTTTCTATCTTTTCCAGCTAAAATAGGCTTTTTTGATACTAAACACCCTTGGCCCTCAACCCTTACCAAGTTACCCCTAACTCAAAAAACTCATACTGTTTTTCTATAATAAACCTTTGAAACAGAATACCCAGCTAAAAATCTTACGTTGTTGGGATTCACATGCTGATACAAGAATTGATACAGAAATGTCAATGTTTGTACATTGTTGACTGTAACATAGTTGATATGGCACATATAGAAGTAAATATAAATTTCTAATATATATGCAAAACAAACACCATGAAACATAGAAAATGTCATTTGTGATTTTGAAAACAAAACTTAGTAGATTTTTTTCCAATATAAAAGTATACAAAATCATCGATGCCATTTTTTATATTTCGTTGTTTACAAGATGTCATTCTATGTTATTAGGACTCACAATATTCCACGTCTCTTACAAATCAAACTGAGCAAGAATAATACAAGATTTGATCCATCTTAACCCTGTATCAGAGTATCTATTAAGCGCTGAGACCATATCTATCAAGCACTAAGAGGGATAAAAAAGCTCAGGGTGGAAACATCACCCTCAAAGACTATTTAACCAAACTAAGGTTTGCACCTCATGTGTTTTATTCCTCTCGTCACTTAATGGAACCAGGTTTAAGATGTATCTATGCTAGTGGTAGTCAAGTGCAGCTGAGTTGGAATTAAATATTTATGTTGATCATCAAAAAAATAACGTGACATTTCAATCATGCAGTGCTTAAAAGGAGATGGCTGGATATGCTTTTTCATGATTCACTTCAAAATCAGCCCCTGCCAGTAACATTAACAGTTGTTGGATTTGCAACAATCATACTCTTATTTTCCTTCTATATAACCTAGTTTGTTCATGTTAATTGTTATCTGGACTAAGATTGCAAAGGCTCTTATGTTTTCCTCAGAACATAAACCTGTTAATTATATTAATTCAGCTGCACCTGCATATATAAGATGACTTGCTAGCTTAAAATTATTGTTGTTTGAATCCTGTATTTAAACCTAAATTCATTATGTTAAATTTAATTGTTTTGAATAAATTTTGCAGTCCAACGCCAGCTTTTCAAGCACCTGATCACACATTTATAGTTTATTATTGTTAAAGGAGGTAGAAGCTTATCTTGAAGAAATTTTCTGAGTTTTACTGTTTGCTGGTTTATGTCACATTTCGTGATTTTCACTTACAGCCGGTTTTGCATTGGCTGTAAGTTACTTATGAAATTTTTACTGAACAATTAAACACACAGTAAAAACACTAACAGGCTGAAAAACACATTTAACAATCACACCATAAAATGATAGACTCAGAGATTTTTGGCCAAATCAAGCCCTGGAAAAACCCCCACGGGGAAAACTAGTTAGAGAGAGAGAGATTTTATTTTCTTCAGCAAAATATCAGAACAGAAATACAGTGAAAATTTAACTTATCTTCACCCAAGATTTCATCTCAAAACCTTGAAAAACGTGCCCAGCAATTAATGCAGCCGTACATCATTGATTTCTGTGCAGACCGTACCAGCAATTAATGCAGGTCGTACACCTCGATTTCTGTGCAGCCGTACCCTGTCTCGATTTCTGTGCAGGCCATACAGCAATAAATGCAGGCCATACTTTCCTTGAAATATGTGCCTGCAATAAATGCAGCCGTACACTCCTCGGGTTCTGTGCAAAACAATAAAGGCAGTCTCAAAATTCGTGTCCACCAAAATCTCTTTAGCAGGGTGTCTTGAAAATCATGCCCACTCTCCTTCTTCAGCTCTCTCTTCTTCCTTCTCCTCTCAAGAATGAAAAGTGCAGTGATTTTGCCTCCCTCAACCCTTTTTGTCTAAACCCTAAGTGGGAATCTAATCCAACGGTGGAGAAAGATCCAATCCAATGGCTAAGATTCAATGAAAGTAAAAATCACATTTATTTAATTCACTTAAATAAATTTACTCACCCACTTAAATTTATCAAAAAGTGACTTTAACTTTATAAAGTCTCATTAAGTAGCTTTTAATGTGAGGGTCACCTTTTTCCCTTTTCTAAGTGACTTAGGCAAAAAGTCACTTAGGGAACAAATTCCTAGGTACAAAAACTAACACTCCCTCTTACCGAGGAAGGTGTTCTGCACCACTCCCAACTTATCTCTGAAGAAGACAAACTTCCCCCTCCCCAAAGACTTCGTCAGAATGTCTGCTGCCTGCTCATCAGTGGATATATACTGTAGCTCAACTGCCCCTCTCTGAACATAATCACGATGAAATGGTCCCTGATCTCAATGTGCTTCGACCTGTCATGAAACACTGGATTCTCAGAGAGCTGAATGCAACTCTGATTGTCACAATAGATCACCGT
>LPNX011156737.1:209427-242205 GCA_001517045.1 Pseudotsuga menziesii
GAGAATCCCTACGCCACAAACCGAGCCTTGTACTTCTCCACACTGCCATCCGCAGCATGCTTTATCTTGTAAAGCCACTTGGAAGTCACAACTGACTTCCCCTCAGGTCTCGGCACTATCTCCCAAGCATCATTCTTCATGATGGAATGGTACTCTTCCATCATGGCATCTCTCCATACCTGATGCTGGGAAGCCTCCTCAAATGTGGATGGCTCAGAGTCACGAAGACTCGCAACAAGGGCCATACCATCCCTGTCTGGCACCACACCATACCTGTCTGGCTCCACCACTGTCCTGATCTGCTCCTGGGGCCTACCAAATGTCTCAGCTTCCTTCAAGGTCTCCTGAAGCCACTTAGGCTTCCTCTTCCTTGAAGACTGCTCCTCCCAAACTGGTCTTGGGCTCTCCTCATCTGAGGAAGTCCCAGTACCTGAAGGTCCAACACCCCGAGGACCAGTACCTGATGAACCTGTGATCTGAGGACTCAATCCTGAACCTGTACCTGAAACTGTCCCTAAAGTGCTAGCCACCTGAATCACTGAACCTGTAGAAGCTGTGCCTGTACCCTGTGATCCAGTCACTCCAGAAACCTGTGGACCTGATAGTTGCATCGAAGAAGCCTGTACCAACTGAGGTGTGGGAGCTGGTGTCTCCCCCTGCTCTAACTCCCTAGACTTCCTGAAGGCTCTCTCCTCATCAAACTTCAATTCCCGTCGGACAACAACTTTCCTCGAGCTAGGTAAGTAAAGCCGATAGGCCTTCGAAGTCTCGTCATATCCCACAAATATGCCTCTCTCTGCAGTGGGATCAAACTTCGTCGTCTTCTCAGAAGGGACGTGAGAGTAAGTCAACGAGCCAATTATACGAAAGTGGCCCACCTCAGGCTTCTTGCCTGAATACATCTCCTCAGGAGTCTTACTCCCCACTGCCCTGTGAGGACTCCTGTTCTGCAGATAAACTGCAGTGCTACATGCCTCTGCCCATAGAAAGAAAGGTAACCCCTGATCATGAAGCATTGCTCTGGCTGCCCCCACAATCGACCTGTTCTTTCTCTCTGCTACTCCATTCTGCTCAGGAGTGTAAGGAACTGTCAACTGTCTCTGAATGCCCTCCTGTCTACAGAATGCATTGAACTCCTTGGAGGTATACTCGCCCCCATTGTCCGATCTCAACATCTGGATCTTCCTCCCTGTATGCTTCTCCACAAGGGCTTTGAACCCTTGGAAGACTCTCAACACAAGTGAGGACTTCTTACTCCTCAAGAAGTAGATCCAGGTCTTCCTGGAGTAGTCATCAATGAAGCTAATGTAGTACTCAAAACCTGTCAAAGACAATGATGACATAGGACCGCATATGTCAGAATGGATAAGATCTAGCACCCCTGCAGCTCTCGTGTCACTGCTCAGAAAAGCAGTCTTGGTGTACTTTCCCAAAGCACACCCCCTGCACACATCACTCTGCTCAATGCTGAACTCCGGTAATCCTGTAACCATGCTCCTCAACAATCTGAGAGCTGGGTGATGTAGGTGGGCCATCCTCCGATGCCATAGCTCACTGCTGCTGCTGTGTGCTAGAGCGCACTGTGGCTGAAACAAGAGCTTGTACAGCTTTCCACATCTGACTCCAATGTCCATGGCACTAGACATACCTGTAGCCTTGGGATACACCTGCACTCTCCCATCTGAAAAGCACACCCCAAGACCCCTGTCCTCAATTGTGGAAACTGACACAAGGTTCTTCTTCAGCCCAGGGACATACAACACATCCCTGAGAGTCATGAGACTCATCGACTCCCTCTGAAATGTAATGGTCCCCCGACCAACAGCTCTAACAACGGTGTTGTCTCCAAGGACAACCTCCACATCTCTACCTGTCTCAGATAGCTCTGAGAACATCTCTCGAGCTCCAGTCATGTGGCTCGAGGCTCCGCTGTCAATATACCAAGTAGTAGAGGTGGATGGACTCCCCTGATGACCTGCCAACAATCAATGCTCACAATCCATATCCATGTCTGTGCTGGTGGCTAAAGAGACTCACTCTCTCTCCATCTGTCCAGCATACAGGGAAAACTCCCTCTGAAATGCATCACCAAACTCATCAACCTCTGCTGAGGCTGCAGTCTGCTGTCCCTGTCCCTTCTTCTTCTTCTTGCTTGGACACTGTGAAGCATAGTGCCCAAATGCCTAACATGCATAACACTTGATTTTACTCAAGTCTTTCTTCTGCCCACTCTGCTGCTGCTGCTGGTGCTGCTTGGCCCCACCCTTCTTGGGACCCTTCTTCTTCTTGCCCTTAGCTGCCAAAGCCACATTCTCGTCATCAATCCCACTGTGAGATGTACTGCCCTGTACAAGACCTCTCCTAGTCTCCTCCTACACAAAGTCATCCCAAAGTCTGTCCCAGGTAGGTAGGTTCTCTCTGCCCACTATGGCTTACACAAATGCACCCCAGGGCTTTGAAGCCCCATTCACTGCTGTGCGTACTAGCTCTGTAGGTTCTACCACCTCCCCAACCGCTGCAAATTCATCCCGAACTGTAGAAATCCTGGTAAGATATGCTGTGACTCCCTCACCCCCATTCATCTTTATACTTTTGAGTTTCTCTTTGAGAACCATCTTTCTGTTCTCATTGGAACTCTCATACAAACTGAGCAAGGCTGACCACATCAAGTGTGCCCTAGTCTTGCCAGAAATGTGAGGGATTATGTGGTCTTTAACTGCATCTAGAATGATCCTCCTAGCTTTACAGTCCTGCTTGTTGAAAGCTGATAGAGCTGCTGCATCTGTTGATGCGGGAATGACAATCGGGTCAGCTGTAGTGTTCCTAACTACATCCTGCCATAACTCATTCTCCTCCAGTATCAGTAAAATTCTGGCCTTCCACGGCACAAAATTTCCTGTCCCATCCAGCCTATCCTCCAATATAAGACCTGTAGCCATCTCGACACCAACCCAACAAAGTGCTGCTCACTGACAGAAGGTAAAATACTAAAAATTTCCGAGATCTGAAAATTTCTGTGTGTCTGCAAACTATCACTGTTTTCTGCCCCCAAGCTCTGATACCATGAAGAAATTTTCTGAGTTTTACTGTTTGCTGGTTTATGTCACATTTCGTGATTTTCACTTACAGCCGGTTTTGCATTGGCTGTAAGTTACTTATGAAATTTTTACTGAACAATTAAACACACAGTAAAAACACTAACAGGCTGAAAAACACATTTAACAATCACACCATAAAATGATAGACTCAGAGATTTTTGGCCAAATAAAGCCCTAGAAAAACCCCCACGGGGAAAACCAGTTAGAGAGAGAGAGATTTTATTTTCTTCAGCAAAATATCAGAACAGAAATACAGTGAAAAATTAACTTATCTTCACCCAAGATTTCATCTCAAAACCTTGAAAAACGTGCCCAGTAATTAATGCAGCCGTACATCCTCGATTTCTGTGCAGACCGTACCAGCAATTAATGCAGGCCGTACACCTCGATTTCTGTGCAGTCATGCCAGCAATAAAATGCAGGCCGTACACCTCGATTTATGTGCTGAAATTAATGCAGTCGTACCCTGTCTCGATTTCTATGCCAGCAATGACGTACAGTCTCGATTTCTGTGCAGGCCGTACAGCAATAAATGTAGGCCGTACTTTCCTTGAAATATGTGCCTGCAATAAATGCAGCCGTACACTCCTCGGGTTCTGTGCAAAACAATAAAGGCAGTCTCAAAATTCGTGTCCACCAAAATCTCTTTAGCAGGGTGTCTTGAAAATCGTGCCCACTCTCCTTCTTCAGCTCTCTCTTCTTCCTTCTCCTCTCAAGAATGAAAAGTGCAGTGATTTTGCCTCCCTCAACCCTTTTTGTCTAAACCCTAAGTGGAAATCTAATCCAACGGTGGAGAAAGATCCAATCCAATGGCTAAGATTCAATGAGAGTAAAAATCACATTTATTTAATTCACTTAAATAAATTTACTCACCCACTTAAATTTATCAAAAAGTGACTTTAACTTTATAAAGTCTCATTAAGTAGCTTTTAATGTGAGGGTCACCTTTTTCCCTTTTCTAAGTGACTTAGGCAAAAAGTCACTTAGGGAACAAATTCCTAGGTACAAAAACTAACATATCTTGGGCCAAATTTGTCATTTGATCACGGTTTTATTTTGTGATTCCCAAAAGAAGATAAAGCACTGTCAACAGCTGGAATACACTAGGCCAACACATTATTAACATTCATATATACATACAGGCCAACACAATACTCAACACAAATAACATCGACATTTATACACTGGGCCAACACATTATTTAACACAAATAACATCGACATTTATACACTGGGCCAACACACTATTAGCATATATATATATAGATGGCCCAGGGGATTAGCTCAACCAATTGTTGTCAATACTGCTGGGTATTTGCTCTGTGCTGGCAAGTGCCTGGTTTGAAATTTGAATCCTCCTAAGAGAGCACTGGTCTATGCTGACAGGTTTACTAGGGATGCAATCCATGAATGTGAAAAAGCATCCCTTGGGTTTCCCTGCAAGGTTTTCCTTGGAATATATATCTATATCGGGTTGAGTCTAGTTGTTGAGATAGGGCATCACCATTAAGACCCAGATCCAAACCCCTGTGGGAACAGAGCTCCAATCAATATTGAAGTTGACCAAGTTTGACAGCCCCCGCGTTAATGTTGGTTTAAACTTTACAGCAACAATATAGAGCTGGGATTGAAAGCTTCCCACAGATCAAGAAAAGGTTGTTTGCCCTTGCCAAATACACACACAGACTGCTCTGACACATTATATAACATATTTTTATTACTAAATTTTATTAAATCACCGCAATGTGATAATAGTTGTTTATTGTTAAAAAAATACGTCACAAATCTTCCTCACAGAATATAATCTATTAGATTAGTCTCCAAATACATACACAAGACCAACACATTATTAAACATATTTTTAATTTCATTTTACGAAATTATCATAATGCAATAATAGTTATTTATTGTGCCATCATTATACCTGATGAGAACGACATGTTATGATCAGATTGATGTGCATGAGAATATATAACCAGTGACTTTAACATACGGTATATATCTAAGTTGATTCATGTGGAATGATAATATGGGAAAATTAACATCTTAAAGCCTGTCATATAATTTGTCGGAGTTCTTTATATTATATAAACCTTCATCAGTTCACTCCTTTGGGTTTTTAATATTTATATACATTGAATAACCTATATGTTATCTCTCGGACGATGTAGATGATGATGGATAAAGGTTGTGTATGTGTATCCTACACCAGTCATGATTGCACCCTTGGAGTGGCAGGTTTGAATTAATTGGCACGAGCTCAATGCATTCTATTTTACTATAATGATCACCATCATTATAGCATACATATAAGGTGTTACCACCTGAGTTGCACTCAGTTGGACTTTCAAGTGAGCTGCCAAGGATGAACAAGTACTTGTTCAATTTCAGAGTTTAGAAGTCCATTCAGACCTTCCAAGGCCCTTTTTTAACTTTTTTACCACATGTTCATATCCTACGGGTAGATTGTAAAAAATGTGCTAGCATGGGTTTTTTGTAAAGTACTTGGCTTCCTAGGACTTAAACATCAATCTGGGTATTCCAAGGTGTTTTTTCCTTGTTAATTATATGTTCTTGAATAAACGACTTATAATTTTCGAGTTTTTCACCTGCTCCTCCAAAGCTGGAATGGTCGTCTTGGTGGTTAAAACCTGGGAGGTCATTAAAGTTCACGTGTCAATGTATATGAACATGCTAGACATTATTATTGAGTCATATGGACATGTGCTAAGTTCCCCTAGGTTTATTTTTCCTTTTCGGGAAAAAAAAAATTCCCGTAAAACAGAGTGTTTTTAATGTTTTAATTAAAAACATTAAAAACTCCAACTTGGTCCTCTTGTCCACTTGTACATGGATGTAAAGTGGACCAGTGAATGCCTCCTCTAGTGTCTTGTCCCTCAAAACCCTATGAGGACACATGTACTAAATGTAGACTATTGCATTCCATGCTAATGCCTGTAGAAGCATCGACAAATCTTGGACATGTATCATTGCATTAGCAACACCTATGATGAATTAGTTCTTCCGCTTTGCAACCCTGTTCTGCTATGAGTTGTATAGAACAATGAATTCCCTCTTGATTTTTACATGTTGTCACCTTACACACACCTAGGGGGGTTAGCGCAGTAGAAATCTTCAAGCTGCTAAGTACGTCCTTGGGGGCAAGTCTCGAGTCATGTGTTGTCACCTGATCTTGACTCCTTCATTTAGGCCACTCCTAACAGAGCCAAGGGGGGTAGTCCCTAAAACAGAGTTTCTAAAGCTCTTTGGTTTTTAGTTCAGTAAATGATGGACAATATTTGTTTGTTAGGAGTTTTCATGGATGACAAAGTTAGAACTCAACAAGATATAGCAGTATTTAAAATATTTACTTCAACAGCGTAACATTTAACAATGACACTCACAATACGAAAGATACTGAAAATATAGTAATGATGCAAAATGACCAATGCCAATGGGGTTATAAACAAGATTGAGTGTTGTTGAAAGAGTGGAAAAGTTTTGTTGTGTATCCTAGTTCGTTTTAAATTAGAGGTGAATTAGATGAGTGAGTTAAAAGGGAAAGGGAACTCCAAATATACCTGACGGTACGAGGAGTGTGTCCAAAAACTTTATCAAATGTGGCTCCACGCGAAGAAATGTGGGTTGGATCAGAGTCTCTAAGAGGTGTCCAACACTATACCAAACAAGGGTGTATCTTAACGGTATCCTGAGGTCACTATCCAGTGGTTCCCACTTCCTTTGTGAACTTTCCTCACAAGAGGTTGATTCGAGGCGTTGGATTTTTGCCTTTGGAAATTTATTGAGATGTGAACCTAGTTACACTAGTCACTCGCATTGCTTTTGGTGCATCCAACTGGTCGGTCGAACCGCAGCGATGAAGAGCATACACAATTCGGTTTTTAAAGATTTTAATGTAACATTTTGTTATTATTAAACCCAAGAATCTCTTTCCATCCTTAAGGCTATACTTAAGAGAGCAAGGGGTAAATTACTAAATTCTTAGTAACAAAGTAAAGCAAACAAGAAAATGACAACGTTTTTTAATTCCTACAGCCAAGAGTCTCTTTTAGGCCTGAAGGTCGTACTCAAGAAAGCAAGGCTGGGTTAGTATTCAGTTTTGCAAAAAATAAAGCAACTTTAAAGCAATTAATTTGACTGATCTATCTTTAATTGAAAGGGAAAACACTATCCTAAACTTGCAAATAAAATACAAAAAACCACACAAGGACAGATACAGGCTTCCCCCAAATGAGAGGAAGGGGGGTTGTGGGAGTCGTAATCCCACTTGATTTTTTATTTACGATTACTTACAATAATTAAAAGAAAAAGAAATGCTTTTTGACCCTTGAAAATGGGTCAAAAAGGCTTACAAACTTGCTTAGGGAAGAAAAGGAATGGAGTAGGGGGATGGTAGATGGATCGTGGGTGCTCCGAATGACCAACAAATTGATTTTTCAACTGCACCCCCCTCTCTTTTTTCTCTAACCTGCTGAAAACCAGCAAGCTAATGAAGCAAAGTTAGTGGCTTAATACTTTAAAAATACATAAAAAATACACTACTTAAGTACATGTAAAAATTGGAAAATTTTGGGCCTTTAAGTACAAAAGCAACTAGTGACTTAGATCTAATACTAGAGATAAAACTTGCAACTTTTAGATCTAAACTTATTCAAGTAATTAGGAATGATAAAATACTTTAGATTTGATTTTACTTGCGAGCATAAAGTAACCGAGAGAGAGAGTTAAAATTTTAAGGAGAAGAAAAACTGCTCAAGTCTTGAATCTTTCTTGCAAGATTGGAAGGATCTTTGATGCAGGCAAAGAATGCTTATGTGTTCGTTTCAACCTATGATCCAAAGCAAAGGAGATGCAATCGAGCTCAACCTTTCATTCAGGATGGTAATTTGCACACTTATCAAGCTTGCACAAAACAAATTAGATCCAGTACACCCGACAGTTAGAAAACCAAAAGATCATGAAATATAACCTACTAAAGCATGAACTCTTAGATCGCTAATAGCAAGAAAGTAAATAAGAAAATTGAAAGCTGTAAATGCTTATCCTACGTGCTATAGAGAGCCCTCTAAGCCAGACTAATAGTTTATGCAAAGCAAAATAATTGAACAATATTACCGCACAAAGAAATGACCACATGCACACCTTGCCATAGATCATGAGCCTCCAAAGCCTTTCAAATTTTATTCATAAAAAACAATAGCAATGATACAAGAGCAGAGGTTCCTTGCTTCCTTTCCTGAATGAGGAAGAAGGCCTCGCTTTTATAGAGTTTGCAAACCCCCGGGGGGGCAACAACCAACTGAAGATGACACAGCGTGACCTTGAGTTCATGGAGATAAACATGGGATTTGCTTGGAGTTTGTTTCAAAGAGGATGCACCACCTCTCCTTAATTTCAACCAACTCACCACATTCGCCACCCATACAAAACATGAGCCAATAGAGATGCACACTCCTCGATCTTTAATCCATTCGCTACCTTCCCCAATCAACACAAAATCATGAGCTTGATTCTTGGGATGGGGTCGCTTGATTAATGGAAGAGACTGCGTTGGTACTCCAAGTCACTCCACGCCAAAGAGATGACGTCAAACCATCCAACGAGGGCCCACAATTGATCACGTGCGAGCTTGAGAAGAGGGTGTATACTTAGTTTATGATTTATTTGTTTGGTATCCCAAACCTACTCAAATGTGACGCTTTTAGACTTTGATGATGTCATCTACCACATAATAAACGACACTTCCTCCATGTTATTCCATCAATATTTTAATGACTTTTGACTTTAGTGTCAATTTGTCGCATTTTAGCATTTTTGGGGCATTTTGTCGCACCGATAGAGAAATAATGCCATACGAGACAATTTAGTCACCCGAAGCATGGGAAAATTGGGCCCCGAGATAAAGAGGATGCTCTTAGTGTGAAAACGAGCATCCCCACGCCAAAATCGGACTCTAGATCACACTTTTATTACATTTTGAAATTTTCCATTTAAACCATTAAAAAATGGCTTGATTTTACGGGAAAAAAAAAATTTCAGAAAATTAAAAAAAAACTAGGGGGACCTAGTACATGTTCATAATTACGCAAAACAATGTCTAGCATGCTTATATACATCAACACGTGGAATTTAATAGCCTCCCAAGGTTTAACCACCAAGACAATAACTTCAGCTTTGGAGGAGCAATGAAAAACTTGAAAATTATACATTGCGTATTCAGTATTGCATAATTGACAAGGGAAAAAACACCTTGAAATGATCGGATTGACATCTAAGTCCTAGGAAGACAAGTCCTTTACAAAAAGTTTTCCATGCTAGCACATTTATTACAAAAATCCTCGTCGGGTATGAACATGCATTTATTAAAAAAGAGGCCCAAAATGGCCCTGATGAACCGTTGAACCTTTTGAGCATTGACAATGAACAACTGGCTAGTTCATGACTTCGGCGGCTCACTGGAAATCCACTAAGTGCAAAATTAGTGGATAACACTGCATTCTTGCAAAAATCCTCGAAAACATTGGGAGGTGTACTCACCCCCATAGTCTGATCTCAAAACCTTGATTTTCTTCCCTGTCTGTTTCTCCACAAGAGCATTGAATTCCTAGAACTTGCTGAAGACTTCATCCTTGGTCTTCAAGAAGTAAATCCATGGTTTGCGAGAGAAGTCATCAATGGAGGAAACATAGTACATCCTTCCTGTGATTGATGTTACTGACATTGGTCCACACACATATGAATGCACTAAATCTTGAATCCCCTTAGATCAATGCTCACTGCTTGGGAAAGTAGCCTTAGGATGCTTGCCAAGCACACACCCTACTGCTCAATGTTGAACTCTAGAAGACCTATGACAATCTCTGTGACAATAGGCAATGCACGATGATGCAGGTGCCCCATTGTCTTGTGCCATAGCTCACACAAGTTCTTTATGCTATGAACTAGGGCTAGAATAGTTTCACCTTGAAACCAGTACAAATTGCCTTCTCTAACCCCAATCACCTAAGCTAATATTAGGCTAGATTCCTATGGTCTAATGAGGACTTTCTCATTCTTGAATTCTGCATAGTCCTTATCTTCCAGGACCCACGTTGCGGGGGAGTGCCCTCTCCTGACCTCACCCCCGCTCCGGAAGCTCGCTTTCGACCAAAGCATGGCCAAAGCGCCTTCAAAGAATGCTTTCAAATCGCTCTTGTCCGAAAGCATTTTTGTCGAGTGCGCTTTCACTCAAAAAAAAATCTCCCTGCCTCTGTCCCGAAGCAATGAGAGTGCGATCAAGAGTGTTCGCTCCCTGAATGCTCTCCCATCGCTCCGACACTTTAAAAAATGCTCTTGATTTCACTCCCGCAATCGCTCCCAGCACTCTCAAAATCACTCTAGCGTGCAATCCACGGCTTGAGGAGGAGAAACCCATTTTTGTATTTTTTGGAGGGGTTTGCCTAGACTTTAAAGCACCCCCAACCTCATTTAACTTCATTGTTGCCATTTGATTCATGTTTGCAAGGGTTTCTAGAGTTTGGAGTAAATTTGGAGATTTGGTGAAGAGATTGGAGAGCAAGAAGGGATATTGAAGGGTGCCATTTGCAAGAGCTTGGAGGGGAGATTGAAGGCTGCCATAGGGTTTAACCACCATTGGAGAGACAAAGAGGTAGGATTTCGACTCATTCTTGTTTTTTTTCCTAATAAACTTGTATTTATTTATGGCTTGAATGCTTGTAAGTTTTCTTCTTCTACTCTTTCCCATTCCTTCTCCCTCATTCCATTGCAGGCAAAGTCATTCTCTAAATCTCTCGAAGACTACAAGCATGGTGATGGGTATGTCAATGTGATTTGTCCTTTTGGTTCCATTGTTTATTATGATGGTGTTGATTGGAAACCGGAGAAGAAATGATGAAGAGGATGAAGAACTGGGTAGTGGCACATATCATGGAGAGGTGGGAGAGGAAGAGAAGAATGAGGAAAATAATAGTGATGGTGGTGATGGAAAGAAAACTAAAGACAACCAAACACCCTTGTGGAAATATGTCACAAAGCTTGTAGGAGGGAGAGGCAGTGGAACCACAAAATTTACATGCCCCCATTGTGGAGTGACTTACACAGGTTCATATACCCATGTGAGAAAGCACTTATGTGGGGTTATGCCATGGGATGAAAAAAAGACTATCGAAGTCAAATCTTGTACACAAGTGCCATCAAATGACAGAGCCAAATATAAGAGGGAAGAGGAGGAAGCACAATACCTATCCAAGAAATCAAGGGTTGAACATGATACTGCAAGCTCACATATAACATTCAGTGCTTGATCCCCATCCACCCATGGCAATGGATTCTCTCCCTTGCATTCAACGGGTAGAACAATATCAGATTTCCTTGACCAAGGTGGTAGGGATGATGTCGACGCAAAAGTGTTTCAATTTCTCTATGCATGTGGCATACCATTCAATGTTCTTCGCTCACCCTATTGGCATGAAATGGTTGAAGCCATCCAAAGTGCCCCTGCAGGATACAAGAGCCTCGAGTATGACAAAGCTAGAACCATGGTACTTGACAAGGAAAAGGCCAAGATCCAAAATACTTTGAGTCAGTTCACAAATTCATGGAATGAATATGGGGTACCCATTGTATATGATGGTTGGACAAATGTAAAGGGAAAGCCATTGATAAATATTCTTGGGATGTTTGCCAGTGGTGCAATCTTCCTTTCATCCCATGGCTACTCGGATTGGTTCAAGACCAACATCAATATCGCAAAATCCTTAATTAAAACCATTGAATCTATTGGACCATACAATGTCATCCAGGTCATCATTGATAATGCTGCTAATTGTAAAGTAGCAGGAGCAATCATTGAGGATAGATACCCCAACATATTTTGGTGTGGGTGTTTGGTTCACACATTGAACCTTTTGATGCATGACATTATTAAGATGAAGGAGAACGATTATAAATGGATTGGTTCATTGTACAAGAAAGGCAAGCACATGATAAGATATATTACCAATCATACTACATAGTAATGCCCATCACATTTTCTGCAGTCACTCAAGGTTGGAGCTTTTGAAGCTTGCAAAGACTAGATTTGGTAGCTATTACATTATCTTCAAGCGTCTTTTGAAGGTAAGGGAGGCATTGGCTAGTATGCTAGTTGGTGATTTATGGCAAGTTTTGAAAGACAGCGCTACATCTGCATCTGAGAGGAGTGAATTTTTGGAGGTGGAGGACATCATTCTTGATGGTCAGTTTTGGGTTAGTGTCACATATGTGTTGCAATTAACCAAGCTCATTTATAACATGATTTGGTTTGCAAATACTGATCAACCGGTAATTGCGGAGGTGTATGAGCAAATGGATACAATGCTAGGCCAGATAAAAGATATTGTTGAGCCAAAAGATGTCATCTTGTATGAGCATATTCAAAAGCATGTGGTCAACAGGTGGGATAAGCTTAATGTTCCACTCCATGCCTTAGCCTATGTCCTTACACAAAATATTATTCTCCATCTTAGTTGGCCAAACTGGCACCTAGGGGTAGGGTCAAGAGAAAAACCCATACAGATCCAGAGGAACAAGTTGGGTACATGCAAGCTATAGACAAGTTGGTCCCTAATGAAGAGGATAGTGCCATATCACATGCTGAATTGAGCAAATACCTTAGTCAACATGGGGTGTTCACTAGTTTGCATGCAAACAAAGATCGAGATAGATCGTTTCCTATCGAATGGCGGAACATGTATGGCTCTGCCACCACATAGTTGCATAAGATTGGTCGTCAAAGTGCTTTCACATGTGGTTAACAGTTCTTCTGCAGAGATGTGTTGGAGCACCTATAGCTTCATCCACAGTGTGAAAAGAAACAACCTTAATGAAAATCGGCAGAAAGCTTGGTTTTTGTACACTACAACTTGAGGTTATTGTCTCATTATTGTGAACGTGCCAAAAGAAATTGATCATATCTCACTTGGGACAGAAACCCAGAGGAGAACAATTTGGAGAATGTAGACATGGTTTTAGAGCGCTTGGAAGATGAACTATTGGGTGATGATGATGATGACCGTACATCAATAGTAGCAATGGAGATGCCACCCCCTTCTAGTAGCAGTGTTCAACCTATCCCAGCTATACCAGATTTTCCTCTAGCTTCACAACCTTCATCCTCTCGTGGGCATCGTGTAGCTATTGGACGCGGTTCACGACCACTTCCACCTACTCAGGATGAGGACGATAACAGTGCTCAAAGATCACGGAAAAAGAAATTAGAAGTTTCACGTGGCAAGAGAAAATGTTAGTGCTTGTCGTTTTCTAATTTTTCATTACTTAACAAATTGTAACTATTGACTCTTTACTATTTCTTATGGTGACTCTATGACTATATTAATTATTGCATTGCTTGAAACTATGCACTATTGACCCCATATAAAATATTATAATTGTTTGAACTTTCGTCATTACTAATGAATATGTGCTTTGTGAATCATTTCATTTCAAGGTTGATCATTTGATGTTGTCTATTATAGTTTGGTAACTTTTGTTACAAGACATATGAGTTTGAAACTTTGATGAGTCATGGGTCATGACAAATGTTATATATTGAAAATGGTTGATGTTATGGTTGGTGATTGATCATTTGATGACAATGCTATAAGTTATAACTACTAGAATCCTAGATGATTGATGTTATATAGTTTAATCCATGTTTTTATGCTTTATGTAACTAATTCAACATTCTACATGGTTTTGTTGTCATATATGCATCAATATATATAAAAAACGCTCTCGAAAACGCTTCCACCTCGGAAGCTTTTGAAAATCATCTTTCAATTTGCTCCCACTTCCCGCTCCTACTATGCACCCCCAACAGCGTAGTCCTTGACCAAAACTGAAAACAGATTCTTCCTAAGACTCGAACAAATAACGCATCATCAATGTCTAAAGAGTTACCTGACTCGAGTTGGAAAGGAATGGTACCAACTCCTGCTACTGGATACTTGGCATCTGTGTTTCCAGGCTACCCGTCCCCAGGGGCTAGGTTCGCGTCCCCGTACCCGGTACCATCCCCAAGCCTCAGAAACCGGGTCAAGGACCTTACAGACATCCCCTACAGTCCCCATCGAAGTCCCCAAGTACCGAAAACCTTTTGTCAAAAAACAGGAAACTTGGGGACTTCAGGGGACCCCGTCCCCCGATTTTGAGGACTTCAAGGAAACTTCTTTTTGTGAAAATTTTTAAAAATATATATTTTTTTTATAATTTTTCTTCCTTTTTATGAAGAGGGACAGGGTGGGCATGGGTCCCCCTACCCTTTTAACACCCTGCGGGCCTTTCCACTCTCCCAACGCACACTTTGTCTTCAGTCGAATCTTGTGATGGCATAGAGAGGAGAAGCTACAAAAATATTTTTAAATTTGATTAAAGAGCAATTCTCTCTAATCTTCTGCACATTTTTTCCTTGTAAATTGATGTCAAAGTTCAACCACTAATGAATGATGCCAAACAATAATACAACCATGACCATTGTGTCTCAGCTGCAACCCAAATAGAACAATCTAAACTTCCAAATTTGCACATTTACTTTTAATCGTTTATTTATAAATTGGTATCAAAGTTCAACCACTAATGACTGATGCCAGAAAACGTCTTTCAGATGTTCACAATACAGGATATCCCAACACGTCGGGGTATTACATAATACAAACATACACATATTCAATTAAATGACAATGATAAATCAATTTCAACCAAAAGAAACAATTAAAATGTGAAAGACATGACCCAGTCTAGCAATTTAAATCTAAAAAGCTTAATTCAAAAACAATAATCCTTTTTTTACATCTTGTGTTCAAAACTGGTGAATTTTTAATGCAGCATGCTCGAGAGTTGAAGCTCAAACAAGCTACAATTTGTGTGGTTAAGCTATTCATTGTTCATTGTTCATTGTTCAATGTTTTCTGCATTTTGAATTTTGGATGTAGACTTGTTGCTTGTTGGTGTATGACATTGTGATTGGACATATATCATGAATGATGAATCATGATTGATATGAATATGCAAACAGTAACTTGAATTTCCACTTGGTTTATGTCTTATGATTATCTGATACCATGTTTATACTGAAGGTGCATATGTAATTTCCACTTTATATCAATGATTCATGAACTTTGAAGCAATGTGCATGTTACTTATTGAAATTGAATACCAGTGAAAATGATTTAATTTTTTATTTCATATATATATATAGTACCCCGACGTACCCAAGTCCCCTCTTTCAAAAAGTGGCGTCCCCGTCCCTGTCCCCGTCCCCATACCCAAGTTTCCTGGCAACTTAGCTTGGCATCATCACCAATCTCGACCTAAACTCCTGAGACATGCTCCTTTAGACTTGAAAATAGCTCCCATGCTGATGTCATATGCCTCGATGCTCCATTGTCTACATACAACGGGTTCTTTGGAACCGTGCTAGAAGAGAGGTAAGGTACCATCGAGAAATCCTTCTCGAACTTGGAGGCAAACTCCTTCATCTAAGTTTCAACTGAGGTTGTTACCTGGTGTTGTTGCTTCCCTTTACCCTTCTTCTCCAGACAGTGTGATGCATAATGGCAGTTCTTATAACATACAAAGCACTTGATTTTACTCAAGTCCTTCTTCCGTGACTGTGAGGTTGACTCCTCACTCTTTTCCTTACCCTTGTTGCGTCCTTTACCTCTGCCCTTATTCACCTTACCAATCAGGACATGGTCACTGTCACTTCCTTGTTTACTAGCTTGTGACTCCATTCGAGTATCCACCTAGATACAGTAATCCCACAGTATTTTCCATGAGGGAAGCTTTTCCTGAACACAAATACCCTGGACAAATGTTTCCCATTGAGCTGGGAAACCATTCAGTGCCCTGTTTACCAACTCTTTGTCTTCAACCTTCTCCCCACCTACTGCAAGTTGGACATGAATCTACGTGACCTTCATCAGGTAACTCAAGACAGTGTTTGATCAAGTAATCTCAACAAATCTGAGCTTGTTGTGCAATATCATCTTCCGGTTAATGTTCTCTCTCTTGTAAAGGCTAACCAAAGCATCTTACATATCCTTCGCCATCTTCTTCTTGGATATATGAGGGATTAGATGATCCTTATAGCATCCATGATCATTCGCTTAGCTCTCACTTCTTTCCTCTTGTGAGCTTCCAAAAACTAGGTTCCTGTTGGCAAAGCTACCACATCCTGATTCCTTAACAATATCCCAAAGGTCATTCTCTTCTAATAGAAAAGTTACCCTAACTTTCCATGAAAGGAAATTCGAGGCACCATCCGTGGCCTCGAATCTGAGGCTAGTTGATGCCATCTCTGAGATATAAAGTACAAACTCTCAAATCTGAAAATAAAAGAATAATAAACCCCTGAGAGTCTCAATCACAGAGATACTCTGATACCATGTAAATTTTCCCTACCCTAAGTGAATTTTGTCCTTATGTTCTCAAATAGACAAACTTTAATTTACAGAAATTAATTCTTCACATAGTAGTATTCACACACGGTAGGAAAATGAACAGCGGAAACATAAAACAATTTACACACACATGTACTCCTTCAAATCAGTTTTTCATTAATACTTCAAAGCTTACAAGGGACTTGCTGGAACTTGCTACTAAATTTCTGGGTACAATATCTATGTATTCTTCAAATTCTTAAATAGTTTCAAGTGATTTAACAAATAAATTTCAATTCTAGGAAATATTTTTGCATAATCACACATTCTAGAAATTTGTTTTGAGTTGATAATCACAACTTAAACCTGGATCTTTATGGTAGAAATTTTATGCACAAGATATTGGATAAAACCTGAATTTTATTTTAAGTATTCTGTTGAATTGTTCCACTGCAATTTACTGGGACAGCAAGGAGTTATTTCTGGATATTTCATGGTGGTTAATAACTAAGAATTTAACAATAACAATCACTTAAAAAGTTAAATATTGGCTGTTAAGTCTCTTTTAAATTCTGGAAATTATGGTTTAGTGTGCTCTGTCTTGACTCCTAAGACATTTTGAACAGCAGATGGTTACTTACACATCTTATTCAAGCAATAACATTTTGGGATGATCTTTTGATGTATGGTTCAATTTGCAAACAATATTTTTCATAGCCTTTATATTAAACATCCTGGAATCTTTAATTATCTAGCACACCATTCTTGATGATTTCATTGCTCATGGATCATGGATGCTTGAGGCAATTCACTATACCAAGTTAAAGTTTGTGGTAATTAATTCACTTAAGATACAAATCACATTTGTTGGAGTGATTTTAGTCACTTCAAGAAGCTTGGCACTTTAATAAACTTGGGTGACACCCTTTTGCAAAGATCTTCCCTCCAAGAGAGCCTCATTCAAGGATAAGCTTCACAAACTAATCAAGTTCTAAATATCGAGGAAATGCCTCCATTGGGGATTTTAACTTGTGTATGTGTCTTGGTAAATAACCTACTCATGAAACACATTTCAATTTAAAATGATTTAAATTTCATATGTATTACAATTTAAAATTATAAAAATGTACACACACATATATATGTCTACAATACCCTCGATGCTAAGTCACAAGATTCGGCGAATTTGAACCTTCAGGTTTCGAATTTTGTCGAATCTCAAGCTAGTTCGAATCTAAAGGCGAATTTTAAAGCGAATTTAATAAAAATCTCAAAAAAATTTGGGGCTGGTTTTTTCATTTAAACCTTAGTCCTAACACGCTACAGTCCACTTACTCCAGTCTCAAATTCCAACCCGTGTGCAAAGTTTTTCCTCTCTGCTTATCGCTGCTTAGGAAAGAAACCCTCATGCTAGGGCTTAGAGCTCATGACTCTATGAGTTTCCATCTCAATGTTCACAAATCATTGTTACTGCTCAATCACCAGCTCATCGTTTGAGTTACAGACTATAATCTACAAGTGCAGTTGCAGTCATAGACCCGCGATTATGTTGTGCCGCCATTGAAGAGTGAATTTAATCGCACTTGAGAATAAATTTATCTAAGCAGTTGAGCTGAAAGTTGAAACAAAACCTGAGTTGGGCATTTCCAGTTCCACAAATAAATTGTTGATGTAATTTTTTATTAGTTTGTACTATATTTCAGATAATATATATATATATATATATATTCGAATCTAAAGACGAACCTCATAGAGAAATTCGAATTCGAATTGAATCAAATGGTCATCGAACTCGAATTCGAATTCGAACCATGTGACTTAGCCTCGATGTACCCAAGTCCCCTGTTTCAAAAAGTGGTGTCCCCGTCCCCGTTCTCATCCCTGAACACAAATTTCCTGGCAACTCAGCTATAAGGTAAAATAAGCATTAGCCCAATCTAAAGTCATAAAGTGACTTTACTACAAAGTAAGCCTTATGTTCTAACACCCCCTCTTAAGGGTCACAGTACTAAAAGAAAACCATACTAACTAAAGACAAAACACACTGATTGAAAATAAAACATCAAAACCAAATAGAACGAAACGTTCTTCAAAAGCTTCTTCTTTGAAAACAATTCCTAGACCAAGTAGTGCTCCATCAAGTTTCCTAATAACCCTCGTAAAGGTGCATCTCCCAAGTTGAATTCTCGAGTTATTGGATTCCACCTCCCTAAACTCCTAAATTACAAATCTCCTTAATTAAATCACTAGATAACAATCCACTTGCATATCTCATAACCTCCTAGGGGATAATTCTCAAGATCCACAAACTCCCAAACAAATTTGGCAACCATCCATTCTAAGTTGTATATGTTATCACATATATAATACAGTTGGGCTACCATGATGCAACATACAGATTGATCTCTTTATTTTTTCGAGCTATTCATTCACATGGGATTTTATCATGGATCATTACAACCTCAACCATTTCAAAGCGCCTTGTTTAGCAATGACTCCTTGCCAGGACTGAGATTCACTTGTCCTTTGAGCAGAGTAGCAGAGCAAATATGGTACACACAGATTCAAAGGGGCTTATCAAATGGAAACAGGTATATATATGGTGAGATCGCGTATATGTTTCTTTGGTTTGTTTGTGCTCTATGATGTATATTAAACACCTAGGCTTGTCTTCTTAGGATGATCATGGTGACCTATGCTTATATGTATATTGATGCTTGAACTTGTGCTAAGACTAATCAAAGAACTTAATGTTGAAGATTGATGCTCATCCCATGCTTTACACAAATGATTAAACCTTAGTGCTATGTTGGTTTATGTCATTTCTCCCCATCCATCCAGTTCATCCGTTATTGAATTTTATCCCATAACTTAGATTGAGTGAGACTTGTGAGATTGAAGATCTTTTCCCCATTTTGACCCCTATGCATGATAGACTCCATGTTGTTATGTGTCTTTGGCTATGAAGTATGTGGCTTGGCCAGTGTGATTGGGTTCACCGGATAGTTCTCCTTTAGTCCTCAAAACAAGTGCTACTCCAAACAGCGTTGCTAAACACTAAAACATCAGAATGCATAAATGCTATATCTAAATGATGCAAAAGTATGAATGTTTAAAAGGTAGTCAGTGGCCAAAGGGTTAAGCACTCATTATTTGTGTAATGTAAGGCTCATATGCCCTCCACAGGGGCAGCAGGGAGAGGAAAACCCGTCGGAGATATGGGTTACTCGTTGGCAGCGAGGCTAGGCCTTAGTCATTTACTGGAACCCAAAAGGCTTTCCAGGGCACCTGCTCTTGTAGGCTGGCTACTATATTGTGAAAAAAAACTTATTGAAAAAAAATATCAATGGTCAAAGGATGAGCACTCACTCTTTGTATAGTGTTCGACTCATTTTCCCCCACAAGGAAACAGGGTGAGACTAGTCTGCAAAGGTTATGTCTTTGTCAGTACTGGAGCCCAGAAGGGTTCCAAGGAACCTTCCTTTGAAGGTTGAATCTATATTGTAAAGTAATGAAAAGGAAAGTTTCCTAGAGTCTGAAGGAAACAAGCCCAAGTACTTTATCCATTTGTGAGACATTGCCATTCCCTGTTACTATCTATCATAATAATGTCTTTTT
This sequence comes from Pseudotsuga menziesii, assembly GCA_001517045.1. Lineage (NCBI taxonomy): Eukaryota > Viridiplantae > Streptophyta > Pinopsida > Pinales > Pinaceae > Pseudotsuga > Pseudotsuga menziesii. The sequence goes on from LPNX011156737.1 coordinate 229,582, forward strand.
AGTTGAGTCTATCAGTTATCATTCGGAGAGATCACTTAGTCAAAGTCAGTCAGAAGTCATTCCCCTTTACCTCAAGCCTTGCTTTCCACCTTCACCCAACACTAGCAAACTGTTAAACTTTGTAAGCATGACATGCACAAGAGACTTCCAAAGGTTCTAAGATCTTTCAAAAGCACAGGTTTATCTTATTATTATTATTATTATTGTCACCATGATTCTGAATAACATGATTTAAGTTGGGTTTTGATATACACCACTGGAGCATTTCATACCTTGGATACATGCAAGATCATATTGGTACAGTATCTCACCCACAGTTTGAGTACTTTGACCTGGTCAACCTAGTTGACCAAGTTAAACACTGTTCCCAAGGCATTGGCTCAAAAAGCAACAATGCTTATATTTGTCCCAGACATGCCCAAGACCAATACTGCGGTTTCAGTTTTCAGAGTTTAGCCACGGTTCTCATGATCAGTGATTATTATCACTTTATTATTGGCCAAATGATCAACTTTTATTACAGATTGCAGACTTTTTGGTTCTCCTAGAGCATTGCAATGTTCTAGGGGGTATGAGTAGTCACTTAAACCATTCTTCTATGTCTCCAGATCATCCAGTACAGTCAGTTTGCCCTAGTTCTCATCCTGGACAGAGTTATGATGACTTTATTATTTTTCAGAGGATGTGCCACCAGAAATGAACTAGGAAATTCACTGAAAAAATCGATTTGGCCTGTTGGGTCAAAGAAATGGCAGGGAAACTTCTCAGATGATATGTTATGGCTCCCTAGACAATTCCTCAGCATTTGGTCCAGGATTTTTTTTTTGGCTTAGCCTGTAAGGACGTCCCCCAAGGGGCGCCCCTCACTTGGCTAATTGATATGTTATATTGTTATATCCTATGATTCGAGGTTGTAACGGGGCATAGGGTGAATTAAGCCCCTAATGACCCCCTTTGATGTACTATCATGTTATATCTTATGTTATGTTGTGGCTTTCACCTTAGGAAGGCGTCCTTGAGCAAAGTGTGCCCCCCTTTGATGTGGTCACCTTGATCCATGTATTGATATATGTATTTGTGATCTCCATCGTTGATGATGTCTTAATCTCAACCGTCAGATGATATTTAGGACACGCTCTCAAGCTATTTAAGAGAGGTGATCCCCTCGTTGTAAACCATGAGCTCTGGCACTGGAATATTGAACAAAGAAATTTTTCTAGGATTCAACACTTGTCTCTTGTTTGATAAATGAATGAGATGATGACTGGCACTGTTATTCTTCTGCATTGAGATACATCCAACATAGATTTTGTGTATTTTTCTTGCACCCATCTATTCACAGTTTGAAGGAGGCGCACATGAGGAAGGCGCATTGGTGGGGGGACTCAGCCTGCGTTGGCTCTTGGGTTTCGATTATCAGGGAGTTATTACATCCTTATGATTTCTCATTTCCTGTACTTTCTTTACATTGTGAATCCCGTTAGTTTGTCTTGCTAATTGAAATTCTTTGGTTTGGCAAGTTGAAGGGGGGTTTAGGGTCATTGAATGAAGCAGCAATCCATCAAAATCTTTCTTGGAACTCCCATTTGATCGGAAGGAGAACATTCTTCATCATCTAGGAGCTTATCAACGTGATTCAAGTATGTCTCTCGAGTAAATTTTTAGTCTTCTAATTTTTTCATGCTTTGCCCATCACCATTTTTACTGAAAAACCCTCATTAGGAAATAGGAAAAATCATCGAATCAATTTGCACTGGGAATCTGCGAATTCCTTGATCTGGGTTTTGTCGGCCATCCCGAAAAGGCCCTTCTCCCTCCTAGGGGTTAGCATTGGACTCCATCTACCCATCTCCAGGAACTGATCCTTAGGGAGAAAAGTAACCCTCTTAGTATGGTAGCCAGTTCCTTGTGTGTCTTTGTCCGGTTTTGCTCGGATTTTCTCATGTTGTTGAATCTTTCATTCAAGTAGGTGTGTTGAAAGCCTTAATTCTTCATATCAGCCTCATCCTAGGAATTTTAAAATTTTCCATATTTCTACTTAAATCCCCCAAGGGTTCCTAGTTTGATCGTTTGAACAAACACAATAATCCTAGATCTGATTGTGATTTTTTAAGCCACGGATCCATTTTGTTCAAGTAATATTTCCACCATCCTTAAACTCCCGTACTCGAACATTCCATAATTTGTGGCCTATCCCTTAAATCTAGGGTTTCTAGCTCTCACCTTACATCTTCTGGGTCTCCCCCTATGTCACTTGGGCATTAAGTGGCATAAAGCAAAGGAAATCCTAATCAACGTGACAACCATCCATCTTTTGGGGGTTAGGGTTTTCGTAGATTGTGGCTTTGGTTGCCTGCCCCCTCTGCCATCCTATACAGGATTACTCCACGGGGCAACTACAAGATCCGTGATAACAACATCTACATTTGATCCCATACTATCTTCAAAGTGCATATTTCTTAAAATGCATAGAAGGCCCTTTCTTCATAAGGTCATCACCACTATCGGCATCTAGTGGGTCTTTAACAATGACTCCATTAGTTGCATGTGATTTGTCTTTGACTTTTCCCTTAAGAACATCATTGACTCAAAATCTCAGTGTTACACGGGGACTCGCCCCCCAGGGTCGAGGAAGCGCCCCCCTCGTTCCCTGCGCCCCGGGAGCTCCTGGGGAAACGTTTCCCAGCGTCCCCAAAATCTGGAAACTCTCGGAAACTCAAACGGGGGGCGTGTCCCCCTGTTTTGCAACGCGCTCCGGTGAAGGGGGGCTCCCACACGCCCCCTCCAGAAACTGGGGGTCTCCTAGACGCCTTCCATGATTTTCCCAATTTCAGTTTAATTTTTTTTTATAATTTTAATTGTTGTTTAGTCTCTATTTCAGGCTTAGTCTTTAGTAATTTACTATTTCACTATTTTAGCATGCAATATCATTGATTCAAGTTTTCAATTACAATGATTGAAATTAGAAATATGAATATCAAGATTCAAATGACAAATTTGAGAATTATCATGATGAATTGTATAACATGTTTGTATTATTAATTTGCTATATTCTAATTTACATTGCACAATGATAAACTTAGTATTTACTATTTATTATTTACTTTTAGTAGTTTACATGGGATGAATAATTGAATTGTTATTGCTGGGATTTAATAATTTATAATATTAATTTTTATTAAGACCTGGACGTCCCCCCCGCCCCCCTCGAATTTTGCTAAAATTTGGGGGTGGTCTCCACACGTCCCCAATGTGCGTTTCCTCGCTCCTGCGCTTCTGCATCCCAGAAACTTGGGGGAAAATCTACACTTCCAAGCTATTGACCCATTTTCTTGCAGTAGTAGCATTCCATCTCCTCGTTGTCTTTAGTTGACCTGCTCTGACTGTTTCTTGACTATAATGCCATCTCAAGTTGAGGATCATCATTTGCCTCTCCTGCAATGGTTCTCTTTTCTTTGGCTAAAAGAGTAGCAATCATATCTTCTAGAGTTTGAGAAGGTGATTGAATAAAAGTAAAGATTTCATTGATGTATTGAGAAGGAAGGTTGTTTAGCAAAATCGTTTTGCCATCTTCTTCTTTTACCGTAGCTTTGCTTTCAGCTCACTATATAATGAGAGATCTTGAATTATTTATATGACACAACATAATCACCTCGGTAGGCATCTTGAATCTATATAATTATAGCTTTGAAGAGAACTTTGCACTCACTGCTTATGCTCCAAATATCTATTCAAATTGTCCTAGATTAACTTGGATGAATTTTCCAAGTCTATATGATGCAATTCAGAATCTGAGATGGAAAGGACAATAATAGCCTTGGCTCTATCATCTCTACTTTTCCATTCCAATAATTTAGTTGGATTTGTTGGTGATGTCTCAGTCCCTTTTATAACAAGTTCTTATTCATCAACTGCATCTGAATTTTTGTTTTCCAAACGTGGAAATGAAAGCCAAAAAAAAGTATTGGCATTTCCATTGTTTTATAGCCAAATCTACCCACACATAGACTAATTTTTGCCACAAACTAAAAGAAATAAAATTAGAACAAGCAAGAAATTCCAGGATCTGCCACTATTATATCAAAGATCTTGTTGGCGAATTGGTATTTTATCCTATGATGACAAAAATAAGTGATAGATGTTGAAATCTAGACATAGAAATCAAAATCGAACCAGAGTCTGTTAATTTCAGATCAAATCTACTAAAACAAAATTTAATTAACAGCTAACTCATTTGTAAAGAACCTATACAGTAGACTATACAGAAATCATCTTAATGGAGATCAAAAGATAAAGGAATTCAAATTAGTGTATCAAAGACTCATAAGATAAGAGTCGTCATAACAAAGGTATACACATAATAAAAGTGCTAGTACCAAGAGTCAACACAGGGGGCCACAATAAAACAAACCCACAGGATCAGGGTGAACCATATAAGGTGGACAAACAAGACCATCAATCTTTTCTCTCTCTCAAGGTACATTGTTTTATTTAATTTTGTCATCATTGTACAAGGGGAAGATCCAAACGGATGGTACAATCCTTTTGTCCTTAACACTGCTCCTAAGGGTTAGGTGTTAATGACATCATCAAGGAGTGGCAAGTCACTTGAGAAGCAACCAAGCAATAACCGATTAGGAGAGGGGACATCGCACATCATTATCTTGCATTCTTAAAGAATGGCTTTAAGCCCTAGGCTGAGTTTCAATCTCACACTGAATCATGTTGATCAACCCCTAGACCCTGACCGAGTCCTCCATTCTCTCGGAGAATGGTTCTTAGTACTAAGTTGAGCTTCAATCTCACACTGAAAGTTGATCAACTACCTGCAGGACTTACTTGGACATCGTGTCCCTGGTCCCAGACCATAATATATCTCTACCTCTACCTGCAGGCTCTACTTGGACATCGCGTCACTCGTCCCATACCAGAATACCCTAGAGGCATATAAGGGCCCTAGCCACATGCTAGGGGCTTTGCCATGGCATCAACCTGCTTGGTCCCAGACCAAAACCCCAAGAGACTACTAAGGGCCCTAGGGTACCTTCTAGGGTCTTACTCTGCCCTAGTTAACTAACTAGGGTACCATCCTTCCTGAGAATGGGTCTTGCAACTGCACTAACTTTAACATTTATTAGGGACCACCCCCCTTGGCTTCGCTAGGAGTTGGCCTAAGATGGAGGAGCCAAGTATCACGTGACAACACTTGGCTCTAGCTTGCCCCCAAGGTCGCACCCAATGGATTGAATATTTCTGCCACGTGACCCTAGGTGTGCATTAGGCAGCAACACTTCGAAAGTATTTCCTCACTTGCTAGGAGAGTGCCTCATGGGATGTGAAGGGCATTTTGGTATCCTAGCTACTATTTTGTTGCATTTTACATTTGGAGAGCTCACATTGGGTGAATGCCTTGACTTGGGATCTGTGACAAGGCAAGGAAGCTTTTCTTAAGGGGGTTGTTGGACGTGTGGACTTCTTAGCTTGCTTAGTGAGAGACTCAGAGCCATTAGAGATTGATAGTTAGTGTGATGCTTGCCTTTGGAAAACTTGTAGCAAGAGCTTTTGTACCTCCTTAAGTAGCTTATGGGATGGAAGTTAGAGATATTGGGGTAAATTAATGGTGTGATACTAGCTTATTTTGGAGCTCCAATGGTTAGCATTTAGATCTTGGTGGGACACCTTGCTTGACTAACATATTATTTGTTAGGATTTGTTGAGATCAGTGTTGCAAATATCTCCGATTTCTCCCAATATTATTATATTTATGATTTCTCTTGAGTTTTTCATGTTGTCTTTTCCGATATTTCCATAATTCTTCAAGTCTAAGTTTCTTCTTATCAAAATTTCCCGGGATTTTCCCTGATATTCCTGATAAATTTCTTTGCAGACCCTTAGCGATATATTTCCCAAAACAATGTCTGCAACATTGGTAGAGATTGGCATGTGATGCCGTAATTAGGGCTTGGGAAGCATTGTGGAGTCCTTGCTTGGGATGAACTGAAAACACATGTGTATACCAATTGTGATAAACTGAGGTATTGTATTGTATATATGAAGTGAATTGATCGCTATCCCAAATTATTGTTGCAGATCTAACATTTTCTCTTGTTTATGGCTGAGTTTTTTAGCTGAATTAGTGAGCAGCCCAGAGCTGATTGCTTTGCTGATTTAGTATGCCCTTTTCTAATTTTCAAATCCAGTACATTGTTGTCTTATTACTGTTCTAAGTTAATATAGATCCTAGATCTGTGTTGTTCATTAGATCTAGCCCTTAGGGCTATTGAATAGATCTAATGGTGATGTGTTTACTATTTACAGATCTAACATTTTCTCTTTTTTAAGTTTTTTATGACTGAGTTTTTGGCTTGAATCAGTGCGCAGCCCAGCTCTGATTGATTTGCTGATTTAGCAATCCCTTTCTAATTTTCAAAACTGGTGTATTGTTGTTTTATTATTGTTGTGAGTTAATATATATTCCAGATCTGTCTTGTTCATTATATCTATCCCTTAGGGCTGTTGAATAAATCTACTGGTCATGTATTTACAGCGTCTAGACTTTGAGATTGCATAGAAGTGAAGTGTTGTAGCAGAAATGAAGTTTCTTACAGGTGTTCCAAAGTAATCAGATTCAGCACAGGGGTTGAGTTCTCTATGGTGCAAATCCATGGCCACTTGTGAAGTGGAAATTTCAAATCCCGAAATTTCTACCAATTAATGGCTATTTTGGATATACTTCCTCCATAATTGGTAGAGACTAACACACCCTGTTACCTCCCAAACCTGCAATTTTTGTGGTAAAGCCGTAAAACACAAGTGCAACCTTAGAGGAACGCATGAAGACAGCCCACTGTTACCACAACAGCCCTTCCTCTCACTTTAGGCTGGCTCTTCTCCAACACAAGGGGGATATTCCAGAAGTAGGAATATCCCAAACTAAAGTGCAGAAGAGGGTTGGTGACATAACAATGGCCTCCCTCTTAATTGCTCATTGGCTAGCATAGTTCTTCTGGGCTTTGATTTAACATGTTAGTTTGTGCAACAACAAGCAATATCCTTAAGAGCCAAAAGAGGAGGAAATTGCTCGTCAAATGCTCAAAGATATGGCCTTAGAAAACCAAGGATCACCACCTACCAATGCCGAACAAGATGAAGCACACAACAAGCATATATTTTATTAGTATTAGCTAGTTTTATGTTTTGTAAGACATTTCTACCTTTAGGTGTTCTCCAGAGTTTATACCAATAGAACTCTTTTGAAATCCTCAGCAAAATGATAACATGACTCTCATTGATCTATGCTATCTATTTGAAATGTTGAATTTTAAACTCAGATTGAGAAATACACTCACATCAACCAGGAATATATCAGACAACATCTTTTTGTATTATTATGCGGACCAGTTCAGCTGTAGCTTCTCTTAATGCAAAATTATAACCGTTTTTGCTATAAAAAAATATTGCGTCCAAGACTCCCTAAAAATATGCCACGAAAGAAAATCATAACTTTCACTGTCTTCAAGATATTCAACTAAGCTCCAAGGAAAAATCCCCTAATCCAACCATGAAAAACGAATGAGGGAGCTACTCTTTAAATAGAATCTCTAGGCCAACCTCTTACAATATAATCATATTAATGGATTCTAGATCCACTTTTTAGAGGGGAGGAGATTGAGATCACTTGCTCTTACAATTATTTGGGGGTACAATTCACTAGGCCTCGTCTAAATTTACAGCATGCCTTTCAGCCCCGTGTCAATAAAGGGTATGGATCCTTAGCACTTCTTGAGCGATAGTGTTTCAGACATCATTTTTAAGATATCCCATCCAAGATGTCTCTCGTGGACACTCTCATCCAACCCACAGTTCTTTACAGCTCAAAAGTTTGGGGGCCTTGTCTACACGATTTTGATTGGACCTCTGTTGAGCAAGTTCAGATCCCTTTCCTTCATCGTATCATCAGATGCAAGTGGACAGCACCTCAGCCTATCATACTTGCAAAGTTTGGCACCGACCCTTTTGGCTTGAGATTGTGTTCTGCCTGGTCTCAGTCTTTCAACGCATTCATAGCTTAGTGTTGATTGCATGGGCAGACCCGGGTTTACTATAATCAACCAACAACACCCCTAGCTCACTGGCCCTTTCGGCGACAGACCGCACAGCGGCCTGAAGTCTCACCCGAAGTGATTCTAATGGGTTGGCCAAGGACTCAAGCGTCTTGGACCAGGTTCTGTGGCAATCCTACTGGTGGCTCGCAGCTCTTCTGGCTGCAAGATCTCCCTCTGTGTCTGTGCGTCGCGCAACTTCTTGCTCGCGCCGCGCAATCCCTTCGTCACGCAGCTCTTCTAGCCGCAGCGTCTCTACCCTTGCGCGCGTCGCGAGGGTTCTTCTCTCATCGCACAACTTCTTCCTTCTCACAATAGTCCCAATCTCACCGCATCGCCGCGCACCGTGCGACACGAAACTCCTGTTCAACGCTAAGTCCTCAACCCACGGAGTCGCGCACTGCAGCTCCTCTGCCGGTGCGGTATCGCCTTCTTGCGATACCCTCCAACCGCGGCTTAGCGCACTTAGCGTCGTTCGTGTTGACGCGCAAGACCTGATACCCAGACTGACTTACTGTGATTAATTAACTATCTAAGGCAAGCATAAGTAACCCTTATACGACGTGCCAAGGATTTCAACTTGTATATATCTTCCTGTAGTGCTGTAACTAAACAACTCATTCATACATCAACTGTAAGCAAATTGCATAACATAATAGGATAGATGCAGCAAATAAACACAATATGCAAATCAATCACAGAACACGGGATTTTAACGTGGTTCGCCCCCAGGATGGGAGTTACGTCCACAAAACTGTGCTTCTCTATTATAGCTTAAGGGAAGGCAAACACAGTTCTGCTGCGCCTCATGTGCAGCTCAAGATCTTCTCTCTTAGATCTTTCTTCTCTACCTTTATGCTGTCTCTCTTACAACATACTCTTCCCTCTCAATCGATCCCTGCGGATCGTTACATGCATGCTCTACAAGCCAGCTACTGGTTTTAGTAAGATTGCTACCACTAGAACCAGAACCAAAGCTCGGCTTTTACAACAGTCTACTTATCCTTATTGCCTGTTTCAATCACGACTGTCTCTCTATCTAACCAACTAGCTAACCCTTTACAATACAAAATTACATCTTTATATAGGCAGCCCGAAGGTCGTGCCATTACAGCACTGTGGGCCTGTCCCAACAGTAACCCAAAACCTAACTAGTGACAGTCGGTCCTCTCTGTCCTTGAGGTAGCCGCTTCCCGTCACACCACAGCTCTCTGCAGTCTTCCATGCTTCCCGGCACTGATCATGGGTACTATGCACCGCTTCGCCCTTCTGTCCTCCGCCTTCAATGCTTGAGCCTCGTTGCTCCTTCTTCTTTATGAGGGTCGCTGAGCCCTCCTGTCTTTCGCCGCTGCCTTCAATGCAGTGGGTGAGCTCTCCCTTCTCGGCCGCTCAGGTACCGTTGCCTTTCTTTGACTTTCGTATCTCAAAAAGTCATGGTTTCCAGCTCTGCTCTGCAGCTGGAACCGTGCTACGGCGTCGTAGCTCCTTCTTGTCTTCTTTCCGCCAAAACTTACCTCTCCGCCAAAACTAGCAGCTTCTTCTGTAGCTGCGGGACCCTACTCCAACAGTCCCCTAACACTTACTTGTGGCTCGTCCCCGAGCCACCTGGAACAGGCTTCTCCTGCTGTAGCTTCTCCTTCGCCTCCTGCGAAGTCTTCTGCAACTTCTGCCGAAGTCCTTCGACTTCGTTCTTCATTACCTCGGCACGTTCTCTTGCAATTTCGGTAACTTAGTTCGCTGGGCTCTCTTATCCTTTCTGCCCATAGTCATGGTTTCGCTCTCTTCGCTCTTTCTCGTTTATGAACGCTCTAGTGTTTGAGAAGTGCTCCACAGATATCCTTTCCTTTTTATCTGGGTTAGAACTTTTATCACAAGGAAAATCTGTATCTTCCAGCCTTCTCAAACATTTCATTCAGTCTGGAGCCTTGTGTACGAAAGAGAAGCAAACCATGAGCTCCGGTCCGAGAACAAGCCTTTGTCCTCGTTCTGGAAGTCTCCCCTCCGCCGGGTTTGCAGTCCTCTTCCACTTCTCTTCTCTTCGAAGTGCTCCAGGTCCAAATGCTGCCTCTGAGCCTCAGGTTTCTGTTTCAATACCTCTGCAATCTTTCGGGTTTCTCTTAGCTGATCAGATAGGTCAGCGATTTTCTCCCGTTGCTTTCTTTTTCTGATTTTTACTTTCTTTCTGACAGGAGATTTCTTCTCATTCTTCTATTCTGCTTTCTTATCTTCAGTGATCGGCTCGGCGTTCTTCTTCTCCTTAGCAGAGACTTTGGTGACAACTTCTACTTCTGGTGCATGACTCCTCATCCTTAGCAGCTGTCTGCCCTGTGATGTCTCTAATTTCACAACCTTGGGTGGCGTCGTCATGGCGAACGCACAGCCAGTACGTTCTTTCCAAACTTCACTTCTATAGGTTCGGCCTCAGTCAGAATCCGCTTGGCTGAATACTCTGGGCGTGCAGTGGCTTCGAGCTCTGGAAGTCACTGTACTCTGGAACTTAATTGGCTCTGCACAGGGGACACTTAGCACTGCCCTGTATAGCTCTCGAGATTTCGCAACTGTACCCTTCCTACTTGAGGGATGTCTGCTTTTATGCCGAAGGCATACTACCGGACGCAACGGTCCTCCTGGGTCAACCCCGTTGGTCAGCATAATTACTTGGACGAGACCCTACCCGTCATTCTGATCCGCCATAATTGCTGAGATCCGATCACGTGTCCCTCAAAGCGTGCATATCCAAGCACCGGTGTCGTCAGAGATTTACCAAATCTGGAAAAATTTATTATACTGTTGCCAATTCTACGGTAGGGGATACCGGTCATTTCTTCATTAACTGCCTGTCAGACAGTGACTTGACTAGCCCACTGTCGGTTGCAAACTGGGTACGTGGCAGGGGGGAACATCGCACTGTTGCGATGCAACTCCGCATCACCTGCGCAAACAAACAGAGTTAAAAAAAAAATTATTTTTATTTTTTTTCGGTGTAGACTCATTCCTGGTGCGATGCCTCCTTTCAACTACACTGGTCATCTGCACCGTCATAAACTGGTTTAAGCTAGGTTTGAGAGGCGAGGTGGCTATCACTATAGAGCTTAAGCCTACTGCCATTGATCCATGTGGGAAGAAGCTCCCCATTCAACTGGCTAAGCTGAACGGCACCTCCCTCTGTAACTTGCTGTATCTGATATGGCCCCAGCCAATGTGTCTTGAACTTCCCTGGAAACTTAATGAATCTGCTGTCATAGAGGAGCACTAGGTCTCCGATCTGGAAAGTCTTACTCTTAATGTGTCTGTCATGCCAAACTTTTTCTCGTGCTTTCTGCACTTTCTGATGGAATCCGGCGATGAATCTGTCTTCTTCTAAGGTGAGCAACTGTGCCAACCTTTCCTCGACCGTATCTATGTCAGTCATCTCGGTAATCTGAGCGATTCTTAAGCTGGGAAGAATATACTCCATAGGCATAACAGCCTCCTGTCCATATACCAAGCTGAAAGGTGTGTGTCCCGTAAGTTTCTTGCATGTGGTTCTGTACGCCCATAATACAGCGTTAACTCTGAGATCCCAGTCATTCCTTTGGTTATTGCAGATCTTAGTAAGAGCATTTTCTAGAATCTTATTGAAGGCCTCCACCGTACCATTAGCCTGCGGATAGTAGGGAGTGCTCTGATAGTGCTAAATCTGGAATTCTTCTGTCAATGCCTCAATAGTGCTGTTCAAGAAATGTGTGCCTTGATCACTCATCAAAATTACTGGACATCCAAATCTACTGATGATATTTTCAAACAGGAACTGTGCAGCTGTAGCAACATCACAATTTCTTACTGCTTTGGCCTCTGCCCATCTGGTGAGGTACTCTGTTCCAGTGATAATGTATCTCGCACCAGTGCGCTTCCCTGGTGGGTTGATAGGACCCACAAAGTCTATAGCCCACTTGTCAAATGCGCGCAACGTGACCTGCGGTCGCAGTGGCATTTCATCACGTCGAGAGGGTTTTCCCACCCTCTGGCAGATATCGCAACATCTGCAAAAGTCCTTGGTGTCTTTATGCAACGTAGGCCACCATAATCCTGCCTCCAGGATTTTCTGCGCAGTCGGCTTTCCAGCGAAATGACCTCCTGCGGTTCCTGAATGTGCCTCTCTGATAATAACGTCTTTTTCATGCGGCATTACACATCTGCGTAGAACTTCATCCAGGCCTAACTTGTATAGGCATCCTGCAATGAGGGTGAAGTCTGCTGCCTTAACAACCAACTGTTTCTTTTGCTGCTTAGTAAACTCATCAGGTGCTACTCCTGTAGTGAGGAATTGAATAATGTCGGTATAGTAGTCATCTGCGATCTGGATAGAGAACAACGGTGCATCTGGTAGGTTGTCATCTAGGTTACTGGGCTCTTCCCCTGAGTCTATACGCGACAGATGACCTGGTCCAGCATTCAGTCTTCCTGGTTTCACAATGATTTCAAAATCATACTCCTGGAAGAGGAGTAACCATCTGCAGATTCTCCCCCCTAACACTGGTTT
>LPNX011156737.1:243127-342317 GCA_001517045.1 Pseudotsuga menziesii
AACTCTGTCCAATGTGTGAATGAATCTGTGTACCCATTCATCCTCTGGAATGTCCGACCAACTCTGTTCGCATGTCTGAATGTGTGCTCTAGGATCAGTTTCTCCTGTGTACTTCTGCTGAACATACTCTTTGTCGATCGAAAATCTGATCCCATCAATCTTTTAATATCATCCCATGATGCGATATTTTCTTTATGCGCATACCACCATCTTGCAGGTGTGGCCCGTGCTGCAAGGTCCATAGCTGTGATTCTCTGTTCGTAAGGCATCTGTTGCTCAAACTGCTCAAGGAAGTCCTGGATATCTGTCAATCCATTGTATGATGGAATCTCAGTGGTCTCCGCCCCAATCCATCGCAGTGATTTACTCATAAACGCACATCTGCGAGCTGAGACTTCGTAAAGTCTATTCTACCAGTTCTCTAGGCCGACTTCAGAATCCGATGCGCATGAGCTGTCGCATCGCCAACTGATGTTCCCGTCTGCGGTTGGGTTGATGTAGTCGTTCTGGTTCGCAGTCATCTGGTAAAGGCTATCCATGTTATGTGTTTCCTCCTCTGCTCTTAAGGGTTCAATATACCTAGGACCTTGGTAAGGATCCAGCGGTGCGATGACCCGGATCTGCGCATCCTCAAAGGTCATTTGTCTTCTCTTTAGGTCAATGACAGCCTTGCTACCAATTTCCCAATCAATACTTAATAGTGCTGGATATGGTCGACTGTCGCCAATGATTTCTATAACCTCGAAGTCCGCAAAAGTACGAACTCCGTCAATGTCAACTGGCACCTACGGTAGTCGACCCAGTGGTGATACTCGCTATTGATTAGCTAACCTCAGGTGGATAGGTGATATGGCTAACTGAGGGCTACCCATCTGCTGCCATGTCTGCTTAGTTAGCACATTCACCTCTGATCCTAGATCTAAGACGACTTCGTCCATTTCGAACTCTCCAATTTGTGCTGTGAGTTTCATCTCCCTTCCGGTCCTTGTGTGGCCTGTAATATTATGAACAGCGCGGTGTGCACTGCCTGATAGAGAAGGTTGCTGACACTGATCTATGATGCGCTGTAGCTCTCCGATAGCTTTTTCATTTCTCAAGAGCTTCAAACAACTGTGCAAGAAGGATTGTATACTTTCTGTCGATTCATCCTCGTCGCATCTTCCCGATGTGGTGGCTTGTGGTATCTGTTCTGAGCTATCGCTACAAGGTGCTTGCTGCGGTACGCCCCTAGACGGCGGTACCTGCAATCCTGGTTGTGTAGGTTCATCGAAGGAAGCCTTAGCTTCATGAAATGTCTCTTTATTCTTCTGTAGGTCGAGTGCTGTTGCTTTACCAGGAGCTCTGCGTACCCACTCCTGACTTGTGTTCTTTCCGGTCTCCTGCGATGTTCCATTGGTGGAAGCACCGCTACGAGTCACAATATTGACTCTCGGTTCTGGCTCTACTTGCTCAGCAACAATAAGCTGGATGTTCTGATGTACCGCTGGCTTAGCGTCTTTGATCTTAGCTATTAGGATAGGACACTCTTCTATGGTATGGTCATAAGATTTGCAGTAATTACAAGTAGTAGTGGGGCTCTGACAGTCCCTAGCGTAGTGTCCTACAACTCCGCAATTATAACAAGTGATTGGCCCACGACCTTGGCCAAAGCCTCCTCCTCGTGCAAAGCCTCCTCCTCGGCCTCGTCCTCTGAATCCTCCTGCACGGCCTCCGTAAGCCTGATCCGGCTGTGGTCCTGCTGCTGGCCCCGGTGTTTCTGATTGGACTCTGTACACATCATGTTTTCTATCTAACATGAGATCATAGGCTCGGCAGTCCTGTTCATCATGCCCGACGGATTTGCAGAAGACACAGTATAGGTTCTTAGGTGTCTGTACATACTTCTGAAGCAAAGGGCATTGCTGAGGTGGATGTCCTTGTGTTTTACATATTTCACACCATGGCCCTTGTGTTCTTGGTAAGGGGTTAGGAGCCTCTGATGCTGAATATTCTTCGAAGACTGGACAGTTGTCTTTGGTACGACCCTATGCTCTACACTTTATGCACCATATGTCTTGCATTACCTCTTTCCCTTTCTTAAGTTCGTGTATCTGTAACGTGAGGTTGGCCAACTGGTTCTGTAGGGTTGTCATGCCTGTGGTAGTCTCTGCTAGAGGTGAAGCCTCCAGTTTCATTGCCATCTCCAGCGCTTCATCTTGAGTAGTGAGTTTCTACTGCATTAGTGGCAGTCTGATGTGAGGGAGCAGCGCTGCAATAAACCATTCCTTATGCTGTTCCGGCGCAAAGTCAAAGCTTACTTGGTCTATCAGGCTTTGAATTTCTAATCAAAGTCCCATACTGATTCTGATGGAAGCTGCTTAATATCCTTGAGCTCTGTTATACACTGAGATTCAGACTTAGGTTTCTTAAACTCTTTGATCATGGCGTTCTTAACCTGGGCAAGTGTCTTGGGTAATGTAGTATACTTTATGTACCATGTCAAGGCTCTGTCTCTGAGTGTGGTGACCAGCTGTACAAGTTTAAGGTTATCATCGTTGATTGTTTTAATGGTCCACATGGCTTCACATAGGAACCAATGTTGTTCCGGATCTTCTGCTCCTGTACCTTTAAAAATAGGTAGCTTCATGTCATCTCCCATTCTATTCCTCTGTGATGGGTGCTGACTGACTGGGTTACTACCACTCAACGGTGTAGGTGAAGGTAATGTAGCGGGAGTAGGTACTGGCGGTGAGCTACTAGATGGAGTACCTACGGGGTTATTCTAAGTCCCTGTCTGTTTCTGTGGGGTGTAGGGGTGGTAAGGGATACCCCCCTCTGGTTCGTCTGTGGTACTAGGACTCTGTTGTCGAATACTGTCTGAACTGTCTTCAAATACAGGAGAGCTAAAATCTACTTTATACTTCTTTCCACTACGTGTTCGTCCAATGTCATCAAAATCACTTTCAAACTCTTGTGACATTACTATCTTTACTTATTCATCTGAAACTAGATCCATTGTTCCTTTTTCATATAGCAGCATCTTAAGGGACAAGTTTAGAGATCTTAGGTACTTACCACGATATCCTCTGAAGAAGTATCGTTCAGCTGCGCTGAAGCTCTTTCTCTGGTCAACTGCATATTCTATAACAAAGCCTTCTAGCACACTTGTCAGCCAGAAGTCCACTGCTCTCGTAATCGGATTGTCGAGGTTCTGTACGGTCTGAATCAGCTCCGGTGTCCAGACAATATGTCTTTTCTTCTTGAATGTGTTCCTATCTGTCAACTTGGATAACCAGTCGAAAAGCTCGTTTCCATAGGTTGCAAAAAATATAGCGTGTATGTCTGAAGCGATATGCTTTTCTAACCAGGCTTCTGTGCTTAGTCTAGGACTCCGATTCTCTTTCTTGGCGAACTCCCGTAAGTCTGAATCCAGCCACTGGTGAAACTCTTCTCTGGTAGGATGCCTACAGAACATTAACTCCTAGTCGTTTAAACCGGCAACGAAACCATTTGTTGATTGCATGGGCAGACCCGGGTTTACTATAATCAACCAACAACACCCCTAGCTCACTGGCCCTTTCGGCGACAGACCGCACAGCGGCCTGAAGTCTCGCCCGAAGTGATTCTAATGGGTTGGCCAAGGACTCAAGCGTCTTGGACCAGGTTCTGTGGCAATCCTACTGGTGGCTCGCAGCTCTTCTGGCTACAAGATCTCCCTCTGTGTCTGTGCGTCGCGCAACTTCTTGCTCGCGCCGCGCAATCCCTTCATCACGCAACTCTTCTAGCCGCAGCGTCTCTACCCTTGCGCGCGTCGTGAGAGTTCTTCTCTCATCGCACAACTTCTTCCTTCTCACAATAGTCCCAATCTCACCGCATCGCCGCGCACCGTGCGACACGAAACTCCTGTTCAACGCTAAGTCCTCAACCCACAGAGTCGCGCACCGCAGCTCCTCTGCCGGTGCAGTATCGCCTTCTTGCGATACCCTCCAACCGCGGCTTAGCGCACTTAGCGTCGTTCGTGTCGACGCGCAAGACCTGATACCCAGACTGACTTACTGTGATTAATTAACTATCTAAAGCAAGCATAAGTAACCCTTATACGACGTGCCAAGGATTTCAACTTGTATATATCTTCCTGTAGTGCTGTAACTAAACAACTCATTCATACATCAACTGTAAGCAAATTGCATAACATAATAGGATAGATGCAGCAAATAAACACAATATGCAAATCAATCACAGAACACGGGATTTTAACGTGGTTCGCCCCCAGGATGGGAGTTACGTCCACAAAACTGTGCTTCTCTATTATAGCTTAAGGGAAGGCAAACACAGTTCTGTTGTGCCTCATGTGCAGCTCAAGATCTTCTCTCTTAGATCTTTCTTCTCTACCTTTATGCTGTCTCTCTTACAACATACTCTTCCCTCTCAGTCGATCCCTGCGGATCGTTACATGCATGCTCTACAAGCCAGCTACTGGTTTTAGTAAGATTGCTACCGCTAGAACCAGAACCAGAGCTCGGCTTTTACAACAGTCTACTTATCCTTATTGCCTATTTCAATCACGACTGTCTCTCTTTCTAACCAACTAGCTAATTGGCTAACCCTTTACAATACAAAATTACATCTTTAAATAGGCAGCCCGAAGGTCGTGCCATTACAACACTGTGGGCCTGTCCCAACAGTAACCCCAACCCTAATTAGTGACAGTCGGTCCTCTCTGTCCTTGAGGTAGCTGCTTCCCGTCACACCACAGCTCTCTGCAGTCTTCCATGCTTCCCGGCACTGATCATGGGTACTATGCACCGCTTCGCCCTTCTGTCCTTCGCCTTCAATGCTTGAGCCTCGTTGCTCCTTCTTCTTTATGAGGGTCGCTGAGCCCTCCTGTCTTCCGCCGCTGCCTTCAATGCAGTGGGTGAGCTCTCCCTTCTCGGTCGCTCAGGTACCGTTGCCTTTCTTTGACTTTCATATCTCAAAAAGTCATGGTTTCCGGCTCTGCTCTGCAGCTGGAACCGTGCTACGGCGTCGTAGCTCCTTCTTGTCTTCTTTCCGCCAAAACTAGCAACTTCTTCTGTAGCTGCGAGACCCTATTCCAACACTTAGCAGATGCAGCGCAGGGGCTAGACCGCTACCAGTACCCATACTTGGCCTATCAATTATCAGAGACCATTTCCTCTACTAGCCCTCCTAGCCGCACTTGGTGTTGGTATGCAGAAGTCTTGGCCTTTTTGGAGTCGATTGGTATTACGATAGATTCGCTTCCCCCATTTCGGTATACTCTGGATGCGCTTGGTCGCCTCTTTCCTGCCAGGCAAGAGTTGAATAAAATCAGCTATGATGATATATACAAGCAGTATGTGCAGATCAAATGGATCAATCCTAAAGGGGGATTATATCCAAAGATGGTCGTTTATGGTGAGCATTTCATGGATCTGATGGGCGGCCTCATTATTCACCCCACTACAGATTGCGCCATTGGATACATGTTATTCATATTCCTTGAGGCCAGTTCAGAGTGGGATCTCATCGTCTTAGGGTTGAGACAGATCACCATATTGATCAATCAAGCAAAATTTGCCAAGTTTGACACCTTCAACAGGTTGAGACAGAGGAGCACTTCATCATCCACAAACGATTCCATTTTCTTTTTAGAGAGCTTCTTATCAAGGAGCTTCAGAACCTGTCCAGGTTCTTTCAGTATCCCAACCAAAGATATCTAGCCTTGTATTTATAGGAGGCCCTTGGGCTTTGCTCTCTCGTCCTCCAATCACATTCTTCTACTAGGGCAGTCTCCAACCTACAAATCACTTCCTTTTTTCTAGTGCTCTCATCTTTGAGGCGTACCAAGAGGCAGATAGATGACGACACTTCTTCCAACTCCAAACCTATTCAGATGCAAAGGATTTCCTCCTCTTCTATCCGACCCCAGTGACATAGAAAGTCTCAACCTCATACCGGCTGTCAACCAACTTCTAGGGCACAGAGGCAGGAACATCACTCCAGGCAGAGACACGTCACCTCATTTACCTCCTCTTCCAACTCTTCCTCTAGATAGGGTTCTATTATGTGCTTCCTCCAATCGGCCTCAGATGTTAGGAGAGATGGCTCTGATGTAACATGATAGACATATGCCTTTTGCTTCACAAGCCCTAGATCTACTAGATCTCTCTCCTAGATTGGCTATCCACCTATGGGTTCGCTATATAGGTTTTGGTCTTTTTTCTTTTTGCCTTTCATTTTATAGGGGTTGCCTTAGTGCTCCCACTTTGTATTGACATCTTGGTACCCTACAGTCCCATTGAACTACTTTCGTGGTCGTTTGTTGGACATTAATAAAATTGTCTTATCTTATCTCCAAGAAGAATCAATAAAATAATTTGTGGTTCTCTAGATCCATGCTTTTCTCCTAGCAGAACAATAAAATACTAATATCCCATAACCAACACAAATGATAAGACAAACAATGCATAAAATAATAAGCAATCTATGCCATCTCTCCTTTTCCTTTGGAATGTCCTTCAAATATATCATCAAAACATGCAAAGCTTTGCCCTATGTGCAAGGAGTTCTCCACCATGTGCATTTAATAATCTTACTCTTCCCAAATAACCAAAACGCTCAAGCAACAAAAATAGGGTGTTCCTCAAAAAGATGGTCAAAATGCAGCAATGGTTTTAAGACAACATATTTGTAAACACCATAACTATGTCAATAGTTGTCGAAATTTCTATTATGACCACAATTTGGAAATCCCGCAACCATTCTACATCTACTGGAACTAATGTGGAAAAAGTACAAGCACTCTATCAAAAGAAATCTGCTCATGAGCTAGGCCGCCCCTCAAATAAAGCTAGCTTGAAATCCAAAAGTGGATCTCATATATAAGTGGGATAGCAACAGTACATTAGTTGTTATAATAACTCCTCAAACATAGGGCAACCTCAACATGTGTGCCAATACAATGTGGGACACTCCTCAAATTATGCTAACCAATCCCACATAAAGTGGATCTACGTAAACATAAGTGTAAAGTCAGGTTGTTAAATCAACCCCCTAAAACAAGGATTCCCTCAAAGAATGTTCATGAAGCCTCAACCTGTGCATTATGACCAAATCAAACTCCTCATCAAGTGTGCCTGGCATAGATCCATAAAATCAAGAGTCAATCCACTATGTGCTAAAATGAATCCATGTGCAAAGTCATCAATACAGTCCACTAGATCCATGAAGTAAGGGGATGGTCCCTCAAGCAATCAATATAAATGTGACCACACCTCAATTTATGTGCAAATAAGAGGAAATCAAGGGAGTGCTCCATAAGGACTTGTAGTCAATCATATCCAAACTTGATCCATGTGCAAAGAGTGCCGAAATGAGCTATAGTGTCCACATGATAAGGCTCAAAGCCTCAAAACATGCTACACCATGTCAAACACAGCCATTGAGAGGGCTAAATCAACATAGAAATGTGTGCACATGAAAGGTGTTCTCTTAAAACAAGCAGTCCATAATGCCAATACATCATCCTCATGCCAAAGAATTCCATAAGCACTGGGGCATCCATCCACTGAAGCCAGGTATCATCCAATCTCATCAACACCTAGCCAATCTAAGGGCTAGATTAATCATAGGTCAAAGTGCAAAGTTGGAGTGTTCACTTCAAATAGTAAGAAAGTGTATCAAGAACAACACCACAATACTGAGTGAAACCATCTGATCTAGGGCATTCCTTAATCAAGAGAAGGAATTCCTCAAAGTATCTACTAGGAGATTGATCCATCAATAAAAGATATGTGATATGAAAAGAGCACCAACATCAAACATGACAAACAATCCAAAGATGAGAGCAAATGAATCTCCTTCAACAACAGTGCTGAAACAAAAATCAGACTGGTAGCACAATACTCCAATCCAAGCCTATGTACCCTTAGTCCATCCAATGCTCTGTTATTGTCATCCTGCAAACCTGTGACATGTGATGAAAATCACAAGTGTAGACCTCATACAAAATGAGAGGTAGCACACCCTCGATGGAGATGCTTTTCTTGGGTTCCTTTTCTTTTCTCTCATTATATTCGCAGCGAAAGCAGGATGTTTTCTTTGGGGCAATCAGTGCTCTTCTCTCATTCTATTCCAAGGAACTATCTTTTGTAAACTCCCATGCTCATCCTATCAGAGTGTCATTGAGTCGGTGGATCATTAATTTCTTGAGTCCCCACCTTCATTTGTTTTCTGTCCTTTCAGGTGTCTATGAGAGAGCATACCAGTTTGTGAGATTTAGAGGTCCTTTTATCCTGTCCATGAGATCTAATCCCTGGCATCGGTGAGAGAGTGTTTTGGAAGCAACTTGGCTCCCCTTCAGTAATTTGAGATTGAAACCAATACCCCCGAACATTGTATACACATATTTGGAGTAAAGGTATAAAGTTCTGACAGCTACATCTCTTTTTGGTGTGTTTAATTGCTGTTATTGGAATTTCTTAATTAGTTAACCTTGGGAATCACTCCCACTTAGGTAATTTTCTTCTTCATTCAACCCCACATCCCAATGGATTCAAGGATACCAGTAATATAGTTGAAAAGTTTATGTTTTTACATCGCTGTTTTGAGTTTTATCAGCAGATCAGCAACAGTAGATCGCTGATTTGAGCCATTTAAAGGTACATTTGCACAGAAACCAAGGAAAACTTATATATCTTAGAGTAATCCTGTTATGTACTTGCTCTTTGGAACCAATTTAAGCAGATTTCAAGTATGATTTTTGACAGAACAGCAAGAGTTTTACACAGATCTGTAGTTGTTTTTGTTATCACAAGTCCAATTTTATGGTCAGACCACCTATGAATTCCCCCCTAAGGCTAGCAATCACTAGCCCGAAGTGCATAGGGAATATACAGAGGTGGCAATGTACCTTCCCAGTTAAAACTCTTGAAGATGTCTTGCTATCATACAACAATACATATACAAATCTCACATTCAATGCTTGGTTGCCAGTCTTGTCGTGAAATTGAATAATATTGAGCAATGGTTTTACTTTACAGCTTATATTTCCTTGAGTAACATTAACTTTTCCTATTCTTTAATCCATATTTTATTCAAGATATTCTTCCTGGACAATACAAATTTCTAACCCTTTCTTTAAATAGAAATATTCTGAACTACAGTACAGTTGTCATAAATAACAAATACTAATATAAGAAATAAACTAACCATGTATAGAGAATACGCTCCAGGGATGCTTGTATGCCTGTCTGCTGAAAGAAAGTAACATCTGGCACCGTCCTTGGACAATCCACCGCAATCTGCACTGGAAAACAAAGAAGTCTTCAACTGGAACAAGTGACTTGAATTATCTTTCATATGAGAAATTCAGTGGCAATACAAAGATTTATGAAATAAAGCAAACTCTTAAGATAACCTGCCGCAGCATATTTATCTCATCTTCAGTGCGGTCGGCATCTGGTATATCATAGTACTGAGAAACACAGTCAACATACTCTTGCCGCTTCCTCATAAGCACCCCTTCTCTTCTATCTGAATTAGGAGGTGCATATCCCTATAAGCAACAATAAGTCCAACAAATTTTAGGAGAGTGTGTACCTAGCCCAATGTGCAATATACAGTACAATAAAAGAAATATAAGACAAGCAAATGAAGATTCACACTTTCTAATTTTGCAAACCTTGAAACAGATTGAATCCATTCATCACATAAATGCCATTAAAGCAATTTCTTTATTTCCTCTTATGCTTCATCTTCCTTTCTCTAAACAGAGTAACTTTTTATTACAAAAGTGTGCCTGATCATTACTAAATTGTCTAGAAATTTTAGAACCTAATAACTGTTAATTTCTTGCAATGTGAAATTGATACTAAACTTCAGATACGATATGATTAATTTATGCTTTCAATGGACTACTAAACATGGGAATATCACTACTTCAATTTTAATGCATCTCAAGCAGATTATTTCCATAAAGACAGAAGTCCAATAGATTCATTTGCAATATGTATTATACAGTTCAAAAACATTTGGGAATATGCTACAAAAATTTATTGGTGAACGTGAATTGAGAAAAAAAACAGACTTTTAATAACAAGAAGCAAACCAAGAGAATCCAACAAGGATAACCCATATAAGGTGAGGCCTATAACAGATATTAAGCACATAATTAAACATAGGGAAAGAATTTTACAAGAATACTACAATAAATTGCTAAAATCTTGATGTGTGAAGTGTAAAGGACCGGTTCATCCTCTTCCTTCAGGGTTTTCACCTCCATTTCTGATGTGATTCTAGGGGCTTCCTCTTCCCATTTTCATGCTACACTTACTTCTGATGATGTGTAGACCTATGTCATGTTGTATCCAGAACTATGATTTTGCTTTTGATTACTTCCCTGATTCAGTAGTTTGGCTTCTTTTGTTGCTTTTTACCTTTTAGCTTACAGGAGTTGCTTTGCCATCCTTGCTTGTCACTACTGGATTGTAATTTTGACTCCTATTAAACCTACAAATTTTGGCCATTTACAGTAATTAATAAAATAATATTATCTACAATATGTGATGCAAGTGCATGTCCATCTTCTTTAAGTGTGTCACATCCATGGGACCATAGTAAGCATGAATTACTATCTTATCATTCTGTTTCAAGTATGGCATTATCTTATCCCATTCCTCAAATTACTATCCCTAGGGAAATGGTCTTGCTGAATCAAGCAACAAAAACTTGATGACCATCGTTAAAAAGATTGTTGGTGATAATAAGAAATCTTGGGATAGTAAAATCAAGTTTGCACTTTGGACAGATAGAATCACTAAGAAAAGTGCAACGGGGAAGTCTCATTTTGAGTTGGTCTATGGCACAAATGTGACTTTGCCAGTTCATCTCAAGTTACCAACTTACCACTGACCAGTGTATCAGACTCTGCAAGGTTCAAGGTTAGACCAGGATGATTATCAGAGCAGAATTCATGAGTTGGTAGAGTTGAATGAAATCAGGAGAAAGGCAGTTGATCAGAGTATCAGAAGTCAAGATAAAGTTAAAAGAAATTTTGAAAAATCTTCTAGGCCTAGAACCTTTCAGAAGGGAAATACAGTGCTACTATGGGACAAATGAAGAGAAAATCCTGGCAAACACGAAAAGTTTGACAGCTTGTGGATGGATCCCTACATCATTCATGATATAGCCGGTGTCAATTCATACTTTGCCAGTAAACGGGAAACTCCTAAAGCTATTCTTCAGTGACAACATCTAATGCCCATGGGGGCATCTTTGTATCATGGATTTCTAACCCTTCCTCTGCATTTTATTTCCTAGCTTAATTTTTCTTTTCTTTTGTACGTAGAAAAAAAAATTAATTTCGTTTGTTGTATATTACTTTGTATCATAAACTGCAACTTGTTATTTCATTTGGTTATATATATACATGTGACTGACTTCTCTTAGTTTTGTGCACGAACCAGAGATCCTAGGTTTCACGTATGATCGATTTCCACAGAATTCAGATCAATCACACGTCCCACAATTGGAGCCAAATGTTACCAACCAAGTTGCATTGAGTTAGATTTCTAAATGAGCCGCCAAAGATGAAAAATCACTTGTTCAGTTTTTTCAACTTCAGAAGTCCTTGCAGGTCTTTTTAGGCCCCTTATTAATTCTTTAAACATGTTCATACCCCATGGGGAATTGTAATAAAATGAGTTAGCATGATAGACTTTATATAAAAGGTTTGGTTTCCTAGGACTTAGTCATTAATGCATTATTCCAAGGTGTTTTTTCCTTGTTAATTATTTATTGTTTTTAAGCGATAAATAATTTCCAAGTTTTTCACCCAAACCTCCAAAGCTGAAATAATTGCCTTAGTGGTTAGGCCTTGGGAGGTTATTAAAACCTATGTGTCGATGTATATTATCATGCTAATCATTGTTTTGAATCATTATGAACATGTCCTAAGTCCCCCATAGGTTTTTTTAAATTTCCGAAGAAAAAATATATATATATATATATATATTCCGTTTTTACAGGCTTATTTTTAATATGTTAAAACTTAATTGTAAAAGTCCAAAAAGTCATAAAAGTGTGGTTAGGAGGTTGTTTTTGCCATGGGGGTGCTCGTTTTCTAACTCAGAGCACCTACTTAACCCCTAAATCCACTTCTTAATTTTTAGAGTAATTATTTAACTCCAAAATTAATAATTACTCAAAAAACCCAAAAAAGACCAAAAAAATGAAATATTTTAAAAAATCGGCAATTAAAAAATTAAAAGAGAGCTGCCGAAATCAATTTTTATGACTTGGCAAAGCAAAGTGGCAAGTATCCGGACAAGTTTGGCAAGTTAGATGTTGTCATTTCCCACTGAACAAAGCTTTTGATGTTTCCTCATGATGAGAGGGGTGCTTTTCTCCATGTGGGGGCGCAAATCCCAATAAAGGATGGAAACATATGTGGAGTGGTTGAGTTTTGGGTGATGTGGCTTTCAAGTTTTGGAAGTTGCATTTCTCCTTGCTTTCATCCAACTCATGCCAAACCTCTTCCACCTCACTCCCAACTCATCCAAGCTAGCGCATCCTTGAGGAAGGTGCACCCCCTCTAGCTTGTCGGTTTTCCTATATAAGGAGGCAATCTCTCTACATTTGGAATGGAAGAAATTGCATGAAACTTATGCTCCTGTACTTTGTAATAGTTTATTGAAATTATGAATAAAGGGTTTGGAGGCAAGAATCGTGTGACTCTCTTCATGTGTGTGGATGCTTATTACTCATTTTGGGAGGTAATCTGTGTCTTTTCAAAAGCTTATATTGTGGATTAATTATTGACCTTTGAAGGAGAGATATCTCCAAGTAGGGTAAGAGAAGTAGATTTGTTTATCTATTATCTTACTGATTAGTTGCATGACATGATCTAAGTAATACATGTTATTTTAATTTAAATTCATGTTTTCTAAGCTTCTTGTGTTGTTAACACCGATTTGATTAATCTCTCTTGTATAAGCGTGTTCAAAAGATTGTAGGTTGCTCAGGTTGAAGAGAAGGCATTCTAGTTTGACTCTCCTCTCTTTTCAGGCCTACCAAGAAGAGCACAATCCCTCCAAGTCCCACTTGGAAGACTCCATTGCGCAAGTTTAAAGGGCTTACGATTCCTCTTCTTCTCTCATCCAAATTTCTAAGTTTTCTTTGGTTACCGGTTACTTTAGTAAGTGTTAATCGATTTTGTGAAATTAACATAAATCATAATCTAAAATCTGATTTACATTTATTCATTAGTTCAGATCTAATTATAAGAGTAACATTTTATAGGATCTAGCTGTCAACAAGTACTAGTTTAGCATTTAATTTTTTCTATCTTTAAAGTACTTGAAGTTTATGTCAAAAATTTATTGTTTTATTTGATTATTTGACATATTTGACTGAACATTGCTCGTTGTTTTGCAGCAAAAGTCGATTAAAGAGAGAGGCACTCTGGCCAAATTGTGAAGATTCAAGCCATCCAAAGATCCCTCTTCTTAGATCTTCTTCTTTGGCCATTTTTCTAAGGCCTTAATCTTGTAAGCTTGTGTTTTCTATTCTACGAAGGAACACAAGTATTTCTTGTTCGAAATCATTGTAAAAGAAGAGAGACAAGTGAGCAGCCAAGTGCCCACACCCCATTCCCACCAAGGGGATTTGCACTTTTTTTTTTTTTTTAATTTCTTTTAGTGCTCAAGTAAAATTAACCAATCCGGTTGTGTTCTTGGTAACGAGAGTATCGGCACTATGATTTAGAAAACTCATATTTAATTCTAAAACCCTTAAATTAGCAAGGCTTCAATTCCCATATGCTCTTGTGACCATTGCAGGCCATTGGCTGGATCGGTGGGCCAATCAAAAAGGGATTGGAGTGACTAGTAATTAGTTGAACACTTCAATCAATCCCTACAAGTGAAAATCCGACACTTTTCGATATTACTAAGTTGTGGGGAAATTTTGCAAGTGAAGCGGGAACCACTAGAAAGTGATCGTGGGGCACCGTTAGGCTACAGCCTTGTTGGTGTAGTGTTGAACACAACCCCACGACTCCATCTAGCCCACATGTCACTGTGAGAGCCACTCCTTAGTAAATCCGGACACATTCCTCGTACCCCTTGGGTATATCAAGAATACCATTTCCTTTAATAATTAGATCATTACCACGTTTTAATAAAATTTACAAAGAATCAACCCACTCCTTAATCACTTATCTAATCATTTTAAAAGGAACCAACTGAGACAACTGCAATACTTATTGAGACCTCACTAGCAACCCACATTCACGCAAGCACTCCAATAGCACTGGTATTTATTGTATCAATTTATTTCTAAGCATTTAAGTTAATTCATGTGTTGGGTGAATGTTATTTACATGCTAGTGATTTAATTATTTTTTGCAAAGTTATCTCAGTTGTAATATTTTATATCATTTATATCTCCTAGACTAGATGTTTTATTTTCATAGATTAAACAAGCTTAGTTTATTTTACTAGGGACTACCCCCCTTGGCTTCGCTAGGAGAGAGCCTAGACGGAGGAGTCAAGATCAAGTGACAGCACTTGACTCTTGCTTGCCCCCAAGGTTGCACCCAATGGCTTGAAGATTTCTGCCACGTGACCCGAGGTGCGAATTAGGTGGCAACAGGTTGAAGTCCAATATGGAGAACACGTCCACTGTAGCTCCCCGACTACTTGTCACTTGGATTTCTAAATGCATCTACCCAATCATATCGAGCGAAATACTAAAAAGGGGTCGCAAGTGATTTTGACATGTGATCCATGCACAAGGTTGTAAAATCAAACTTCACACCCCATACCTTATTGACACTTTCTCCTTGGCATATGAATCACAACAGTGCTCAAAAAGGTGATAAACCTATGTTTTGCCAAGGATTGGAGAGGGGGCAACAAGGGATGAGATTGAGGGATGGCTAGAGAGGCCCCCAAATTTCAGGAGACTGTAGGGTAAGTGACACAATTTTCTATCTAGAATTTTATATATTCTTTGATACATGTATATCAAAATGATCAATGATCATGCTTGATGCGATACTAAATAGTAAAAACAATAAAAACAAGCAGAAAGTAGCCAAGCTTAACTTTCTAATGTATATCATATATTATTAGCAATGTTTGGTTCATATGTTAACAATGTTAACTTTCTTGGGCTTGAATGCTCTATGAATTTTTTAGAGCGCCTTAAATTGGTAGCTTTTCTCAATTAACCAATCTCACAATCCTGGTGTCCTTGGATGATGCTTAACAAAAGATTACAAGGACTCATGCTCAACTAGTTGGAGGTGTACAACTCTTTGTTGGACTACTTCGACTCATTAACTCATCATGGGGCAATATTGATATAGAGCAAGCAATGCCTAATGAACCTCTTCATGGCAATATTAAATAGTAAAACAATTACTCATAATACCATCTATCTATCCAGTTTTGGACTATACACAGATCAATCATATGAAAATCTTGCTTAGAAATGCTATGAAAAATTCATGTATATGTTTTAGTAGCATTACATTTGAGATTGCACTTCCCATCCATCAAGTGATTGGTATATGGATCTTTGGTCATGGTTTTATTCTGATAACTATTCAAGAGAAAATTAAAATAAAGAATGGGAGAAATTCTGAAATTGTTAAAATACAAGAAATCATTCTCTTTACTGTTAAAATATACAAACAACGTTTAAACTACATTGTCAAAAGACATGAATGAACAATATGAGTATTGCACAGGTAAAATATTGATCAAGCAAACATCCATGAGTCTAAAAGTGCCAGCAAAACTACTGGCCATCCCTTTCAGAAAAAAAGGAAAACATAAAGAATGTTCGTTTTGTTTAAAATTGTGGGGGGGGTGGGGGGTGCCTGCTGCCATAGGGGATACGAAGACATCCCCTGTGGGGTCAATGAACACCCCATCATCCCCTAAGATGGGGGCATCCACAAGACACCCCTTTTCCACGAAGAAAATGGAAGTATATAACACAATTGCTACTAGAGACAATACTCAGTGTTTGTTAGCAACATCCAACCACTAGAAATTTTTGTAGGGATATTCCCTATTTAAAATAGAATAGATCCAACACTTCCTTCGTTCATATAAGAAAGCAAGCTGTGAAGTGGAAACACTTCAACGGTGGAAATATACAGCTTACTCCAAAAACAGACAATTCCATTAATTTAGTGAAAACTCAACTTACACATGTGAAACTTAGACTATGCATTACCAAGAAGGAAGGAAGGCACTTAAATTGAGAAAAGATCCAATCGCATGGGCTTGCAACATACATAACTGCCCATTTTCTAGGGCACAATTTTAATTCCCAAATGGGAGTTACAAATGTAGTTGGACACAATAAAGGACAAATAACACACTTTACACTGAACACAAAGGACAAGAAAACCACTAAAGGACAACACGTACTACATAACAAAACCACAAAACAAATTCCTAACTAATGTGCTCATTGATCTCTTACCTCCATTACCAATCTCATTATTTGTGGTATTCACTGGAATATCAAAACATTTTAAACGGTGATCATTGGACACAAAAAATGACAATTGGTTCTACTGGATTTTAGAAGGACATCATTTGGATGCAGTAACTATAAAGGTTATCATTTTTCTTAAGTTGGGATGGATATAATTGAAGTTATCAATTATTTTCAAGATTAATAAACTTACTTATATAATGCTGCTGCATAAAGGTAACTCTTGCATACCAAATATATCATATCAATTTTTCCACCTTAATTATGCCTCCTTTAACAAAAGGACTCTAAGGAATGAATTGCTTTGATACTTTTATGAGTTGATCCAAATAAATAAAGGATAACCATGTTATGTTCTTGTGTTGTTTCTCCCTAATCTGTTATATTTACAACAGAATATAAACAGAGAATCACCTAGAATACTGTACTACAACCTTATTAGATGTGTATTTGCAAAATATATGGCCTATCTTGGAGTTCTCTACTAAACCTTCAATAACTATTTTATGCCTGTGTTGTGTGTGTGTATATATATCAGCACACACTTGGTGACTTACTAATAAAAGTCGCCATACAGTTGGTCGCAAATATGGTGGGATGCCACTCCAAGCGAGCTCACGCAATGCATCTGTGAAAGTATTGAAAATGCAATAAATATGGGGGTTAAAAAGCGAATTTCAGCAATGATTATTAAAAAAAATGACTAAAAGTCAGACAGTAGAATACCCAAACAGGTAACTGAAAGAAACATAAGGTGAGAAAACAAAGGATGATATCCTCAAAACTAGTTTTAAGGAGCATTGCCATGCTTCACATAAGAAAAGAAAGATTGAAAGAAATGTTACTAACATACACAAATGGCCAAAAACTTAAAAAGTAGTTAATGGAGCTTATGACCAGATGATGTACAAATACATCACCAGAATGCCAAAGGCCTCTCCAAGCTATCCACGAAAGGAAATAAAAAAGTAAAATGAACAAAACATAAAACAATGTAGGCAAGACATCAACACCCAAAGCAAGAACTACAATTTTTATAAAAAGCAGGTCATGCTTAATAAAGTACTCTAATTGAGTAAAAACTATCATCATTGTCTAACCAAACTACACCCACATTTAATATGATATCATCATGAGTTCAATGATACATTAAACCTAAAACAGAAGCCAAATATTACTACCAACTGTGAAATAAAGTCTGCTTTGATTCTTATGGGTTGACATCCAATTTGCCAAAAACTAATAAACCCTAATATCGAGGTAGGTGATTGTTTTGTTCCATTCATGGAATTCTGATTTAGCACCATAGAAGAAATTTAGTTTATTGAATTGCATAGAAAGCTGCCAATATATCTGTAAGCAAAGCCAAGGATGTTCTTCCAAATATTAAAAATCATAATTCAGATTTGTATAATGTATAGGCAATAAGATGAACAAAATAATAATGACCAAAAATTTTTACTACAAAATGTACGACCATGCTTACAAATACTTGCATGTAAGTTTTAGAAAGGTTGTGTTGCCGCCTTACACACACCTAGAGGGAAGCACAGCAAAAATCTTCAAGTTGCTTGGCATGTCCTTGGGGGCAAGTCTCGAGTGAGGTGTTGTCACCTGATCCTGACTCCTCCATTTAGGCAAAACCCCTAACGAAGCCAAGGGGGGTAGTCCCTACAAAAAGAGTTTCTAAGGCTCTTTGTTTTTATTAAGTTTGTTTAAGAATGCAAGCAAGTTTTTTGGGAGTTGTCGAAATAAATTATTGAATCAAGATCTTTGCAAAGATGAAAAGCACTTCAAAAGCATATCAAGATAGCATAAGCACATAAGGATTAAGCAACAACAATGAACTGATATTAAGCAAAGGAAAAGTATTGTTGCAAATGTAGATCAGTGATTCAGTGCGAATGGAGTCAAAAATAGTATGATGGTGCTAAAAAAGTAAAGTATTTTGCAAGTGTATGTAATGTTCCATTATTGATAAATAGGGAATTGACTGAGGACATTTAATACCAGGAGCATATTAGAACAATTATTGAGTATTATTAAGTCACCAGTATAGTAACGAGGGCCATCAGAGATATTATCATAAAGCATGCAGAGCATGCAAGCCTTATTTCTTCAGTCTTAAGTCAACGAGCAATTAGAATTGCATGCATGCAAAAAGTAAAGTGCAAACCNTAGATGAACCAAAAGGACATCCATGATTATTATTATTGAGTTTGGTTTCTAGAGCAACAGCAGCAGGTGTTGCGGCAGCAAGTTGGGGTTGGGGACGAAGGTCTTCAGCTAGCAAGGGGTTTCGACAGTGCAATCTATCTGCCCTAATCACTTCTGGATAGATCATCCAAATCTATCATCAGCTATTCATCATCTTCTTTATTCTTGGTTCGATCATCCAGCAGGTGGAGAGAGTTTATTGCAGGTGCACATTTTGTTGTTGGGGGAGCAGCGGGAAATCCCAAAACCATTCGCTAGCACTCAGAAACCCAGTAAAACTTCTGCATGCTTTCATCATTCTTCTCAGCAAGGGCACACCACTATACTGGATGATTATCGTTCCATTCCTGGCACACCCGGAGCATTCACCAGCAAAAACAAGGAAGGAGAGGGTGTCATCCCTTTAACACAGATCAATTCGCTAGGGTACCTAGAGGAGTCAGAACTTTTGCATGTGTCTCCTTATCTCTCCAGAGGACCTATACCAGCATCCCTAGCAAGTTTCAGCAGCAACGGGCCATCCTTGCCTCAAAAACGTGAAGAGCAGCAGAAGAGGGACGTTTCTTCAGCTGGGCGTCAATTGCTGGAGAGCAGCACTATATCTTCTTTATCTTACGTGCATGGCTTGCATGCCTCCTACATATTGACGGACAATCAGCATTATTATTATTGGTATGTGTACCTTCTCTCACCGAAAGTCTTTTTCCTATTATTTCTCCAGATCAACTATATTTTAGGGCCTTTTGGCACGGCACTGTTTTGCATGCAAATTTTATTTTATCTTCCAATCTCCACGACGGCAAACTAATCTTCCAAACTGGCAACAAACAATTCTGAGATCGAAACTTCCAACCAGCAACTCGCGGGGTTAAAACTTCAACATGTTCAATGGTTCAACCTGCAAATGGGCAAGTCTCCGAACTTCAATCTATTGCAGACTCCAATCTCTAGTTCCACTGCAAGGGTTCACTCCACACTGTTTGGGTCCAATGTCCAAGCTCTTTCCAGTCTCCACAGCGGTAAACTAATCTTCCAACCGGCGGCAAACTTCACAGAGAAATCACGATAAAAGATTACAACGACCGGGACACGATTTTCATAAAAAAAACACCGAATTTCAATGAAAAAATCATCTTCCCATCAGATTCAGCAAATTTCAAATTTATCAATCAAAATCACCGAATCCAATGACTTAGCCTTGAAGAGTCAAGTGAACATAGCTATCTATTTTATATTTCATCCAAGAGAACTCTTTCTAGTTTAATCTATTATCTCTTGTGCTTTTCTGTTTTTTCTCTAAATTGTTGGGTCTAAGTATATAATAGCTATTTAACAGCTTTGGCCCTTATCTGTAGGTTTAATGACTTGTGGCACAACAGATAGGCTCTACTTGAAAGGATAATTGGATGTAACCAGCATAGATCCATCTTAAACCTGGATCTATCAAGCACCGAGAGGGATCCAATTTCTTGAGGTGTAAATTTTTTCAGCTTCAATTTTTTACACATCCAAAAACATTACACATCATGAATTTTTTTTTTATGAGTCATGGATTTGTTTAACTACTTTTCATTTGGTTGTAATTTTTTATTTTATGAGCCGACATAGAATTTTTTAATTAATTTTTATTTTTGGTAGCAACGCTACGTTACGTGAGAACATCTCCACCATACTGAGCTGTAGGAGCAATATTTCACCTTATCTTTGTGCTCAAGAGGATTTTTTATCATAGAGTTTGTTGTTATGGATGTCAGATAAAGTCTTTAAGCAGCTCCCTTGGTTTTGGGAAAATGCAAGACATGCAGCCTTGGCCTAAGGTTTTTGATCCTTCTACCATGGTAATGTCCTCCATTCCATTATTGGTGAAACTCCAAAACTTGCCATTACATTTCTAGAAGGATGTGTTTGGAAATATAGGTAATTACACCATTTGAAAATGCATCTCAGAATCTCTGGCAACTAATAAAAAATTATTTCTACATGTCATCAAATAATATTTTAAATGGGTTTGGATAAAAGGGTTATAACTTATGAGAAACCATTATATTAGAACTTGAAGGTGCTACATGGAAGCAGAATCTGGACTAAAAAATATGTCACCTTGAGATTCAAAGGTTTCATGAACATGAATGTGTAGCTGTATCCTGTCCAAGAAGATTTTCAATTATCCAAAAGAGAAAAATGTATATTACAAAAATCAGGATGGAGTGAAAGAGACGAGGAAAAAGAGTTACCCAGGTTTGGGGATGTCTATAAGGTCTAAAGTAACCTTCCAGAAGATAAGAAAGTTCAAGAGATGAAAGAGCAAAAAAGCCATCCATGGTAATGAATTGGCACAATGAAGAAATATAAATTTTGATTTTCTTCTCCCTCGCCTAAACAAGAGATGGAAACAGAGAAATCGGAGTCAAGTGAAGAAAAGAAAGGGGCAATGCAATGAGGAGCATCTCTCCAGAAGGAGGGATCAACAGAATTTGGTATCAAAAAATATTAGGAGGGTTATAAAGCAGGAGGTAACTTGGGCTACAACTCCACCAATCCTATCAGAGGAAGACAAAGGAAGCAAGCTTTCAATACTGGAGAAAATAATCCTAGATCCAGGAAGAAATTATTCGACTTTTGTAGGTATCGATCTTGTTTTAAACATACAGACCTCGATAACTGGTAGAACTTATCGAAATGTTGTACTTTCAGCTTATTCCTTCAGTAACTGTTCACCAGAATAGATTAGATGTATTAGATTAGTTCAGAATTTGCCATTTGGTGACAGCTATAGGGGTAGCTGAATGCATGCGCTTTTGCAATTAAGAGAACCAGTTTCAGATGAAAAAAGATTACAGATGTTTAGATCATCAAATTCAAAATCGCTGTTTTCTTAGACAATAAACAATTTAAAAAGCTTTATCTAGTTTGGAAGAACAGGAAAGCACTACAAGTAAAATGACAAAATTGACCACGAAGATTTGTTAAAATGTACTCCCAAATGAATAACAACAGAGGACTACCCAATTCAACAGTTGAAGCAGATAACTCTTTGATGAACTTTGCAACACGTGTTGAATCTGTTGCTCTAGCCGAGGAGGATGATTTCTGGAGTTCAGCGCCTTTATATCCTTCATTGTGAAAAGATGAATCTGACTTCTCTGCAGTTTCATAGCTTGTGCTGCTGCCATCACCATGAGCATCACCCTGCAATAAATACATATAAAGCAACTCATAACTAGAACTTGCCCCAATCAGTGTAAAGTTTAACAGACTCAAGTCCTAAAAAGAATGGTACACAAGGATTAAATTTGAAACAGTCTACAGAGAACCATTGAGAACCCACCTTTAATAAAACCTCTTAACAAACAAAGTCTCAAAAAAACTGAAGAGAAAATAAGGAGATCTAGGGACAAATGTAAAAACCTTTGCAGTTGCCTCATTATTTTGGCTTGTACCTAAGTCATTCTCCGAGTCACTTCTGCCAGAAATTGAAGTGGGCTCAGGTGAACCAGAATTAACTGTGTCCTCTGTTTTTCGGCTCAACAGGACTTTACCAGGAAAACTACGCCCTTTAAGCAAGCTACAGAGAAAACACAAGCTTTTCATTTGTAAGAAATGCACGAATAAAAGTACCCTCACCTCATACAAAATTATCATCAGATGTTACAAAAAACTGAAACAAACAGGAACAGTTTAATAAGCAATAATTCCCTAGAACGACATATAATTGGACAAATAAATGTGTAGGCATCACACTAGAGAAAAAATCTACCTACGGCTATTATCTCCAAGCATAAGCTAAAGCCGGAAATGACAACATGGTTTGTAACTTTGTACACCCATGCCACTCTGAGTACAGGAAGTTTATAATCCCCAAGGGCACAAAGTTTTACATTTTGGTCAACTGGAATCAAAAAACATGTACTCCATCCCCACAGTACAGAAAACGCAAAGCATTTCAAAAAGTGAGGAAAGTGAACAAAACAAGATTGAATATAAGAACATGGAATTCTGAAAACTGCAAAACCTTATAAAAGTTCTAATCATAGTTACTAGAGTTCGAAGGTGCAGTTGCAGGTCCAAGAACAGGTACAAGTAAGGTGACGTTATGTTGTTTTAAAATTTTAATTTCAATAGTATGTGCCATGTGGGTATGGCAGTTTATAGATGTATGATATAAATAAGTCCCAAGAAAATATAGATATAAAACGAAAATGTCTATGGTGTACAGTTGCAATACATAACTACAGAATACTTTCATTTGATTCATCAATCACTATTCAAAACAATATCATTTCTATCAGGCCTAAATTTAATAAAACTCAAAGTTTAAAATTAAATGGTTAAAATAAAAAATAATGCGTTTAACCTTTTAAATTTCCTCTTCTTTGCCACCCATTGTCTTCCTTTCAGTAAATTTTGAGATTTTCTTCTATGCTGTCCCGTGCCCTCCAGATAAGATTTTTTTTAGCACATTATTTCGTCAAGTGCTCACTTCACTGCTTATTATGAGTTATAACGTTTTGAAGTATTAGATATCAGGCATTTGTTGTTGTTCACTAAATCTTCACTGTCTACTATGATATATCTACCCTCTTAAAGTTTTCAAACCTTGTCCCTTTCAAACATGGTTTCTGAAGTTTATAATTAAAGTCTTGCTTTAGCGTCTTTATGGGTTAGGATAATTTGTAGCAACCAGTAAAATTGCTTTTTCCCATGTTTTTTTTCTTAAAATTCATGGCAGAATTCTTTATCGGCTATGCTTCATAGGATGCTTGCTGGATGATTCCTATGTCCTTCTCAGGCACCATTCACACACCAATATCCACATCTAGACCTAAAACAGGCACTCGTAGAATTGAGAACCTGGCTTACATCCAATGCTCTGTTTGTTAACTCCTTTCAGTTTCACATGATTCAAATATATCTCTAACCTTTCAACATTAATACAATGGATTTAGATAGACCATATCAGAAGTTTGAAAACTTCTAGAATTTTTGGCAAACATACATAAAGACTGTGACTATGGGATGGGGGTGGAATCAGAAACGTATGTAGAGTGCAAAACTTTCACACAGGTTCTTCCATATAAATCCCCATTATTAAATTCGTTATGGTACTAAAGACCCAACAGGTACAAGCTGTTGAGGACAGATTTTCCATGTTGTGACAAGAATAGAGTAATGACAAATAAAGAGTAAATACAGCATAAGTATACATGTGACTTAGATAAACAGAACAGCACACAGACATATTTAAGATAGTGCAAAGAGTGGCATAGTCTGATTGTCAAAGCATAGCAGTTTATAGACATCCATAAGGTAATCACCAGAATGGAGTTATGATGCCCAATATCTGTAATGACACCTTCGTCTGAAAAAGAGCCTCTTTAGACTCATGGATGCCATACATGTGCCATAGATCAAGACAACTACCCCAACCCCCAACTAATCAAGACCTCCAAATCATGACTATTCAATCAAACTTCATGACCCCATTGCACAACTTATGAAACAACTTATAACTTTTCAAGCACAATATAACTATGACCAGATATGCCTTGATTACAATGCTGATAAGACAAAAGACACGAACTAACAAAACAGGATCATCACAGCAAAATATGGGTTAGCAACTACCCTCTCCTCTATTCTTGAGTGTCCTTCTCAAGTCTGGATCTCACACTATCATTTCCTGTTGGAATGTCTGCAACTGGAGGCATATATAGAGTAACATTCATATCAGGAATTGCAACATCCTACATGTTTGCATCCAAATTAGCATACAGCCTTTGAGCCTCAATGGCAATTCATAAGGACAAACATTACCCTAGTCTCTTTCCCACAGATCACCCAGTGAGTGAATACCTTTCCTCACCAACCTCTTTCATGCAAAAGAAAGGATTAAACATGTCTTCTATCCAGAGAACCAATTCAAATTGATCCAACAGCCAAATCCTGCTTGATTCAGAGACCTTCAAAGTCCCAATGCAATCATTTAGAAACTAACTACAAAGCTTCCCAAACCCTGCCATGAGCACATATGCTACAAATTTTGAAAGCTTCAATTATAGCAACTATGCCAAATATCCCGAAAGGAACTTTCAGGCCAGTTAAATGGATAGCATTCTCAATCCAATGAAGAACAAGAATCTACCAAGGCGCATTTCCACACATGGTCCTAATGACACATTTAGCACTAACCATGTAGGAAGAACGAACATACGCTGAGGAAAGCACCCCAACTCATAACCCATGGGGCGTATAACCCAACTAGTTACTCTATAACCACATGCCAACTCATAACCACTCTTGAGGAAAGCACCCCACTCTTCGCCTATCTATAAATGCATAACTCTCCTTTGTAATTTATCATCAAGTGATTATCTTTCTTTTTTTTCGTATGTGGTTCACTGCCCCATAATTTCGGAGGGAACACACTACGTCAACGGGAAGAATT
The DNA here is from genome assembly GCA_001517045.1 of Pseudotsuga menziesii. Taxonomy (NCBI): domain Eukaryota; kingdom Viridiplantae; phylum Streptophyta; class Pinopsida; order Pinales; family Pinaceae; genus Pseudotsuga; species Pseudotsuga menziesii. The sequence continues at coordinate 268,284 of LPNX011156737.1, forward strand.
CCAAGGGCCTCACCCTGTCGACACCAGTTTTGGCAGCCTGACCCGGAGGACCCAGAAAATCAAACCTTCAACCTCAACCTAGTGACGGCTTGGCCACGGAAGCTCCAACCAAATGAGCTACCCCACAGGGATGTCAAGTGATTATCTTTCATTCTTAATAGAGTGTTTTTATTTAAACGCACATATCAAGTGTTGCACTCCCTTGTGCTTGGGTTTATTTCTCTCTTTAGCACACATACCAAGTGTTGCACTCTATTATGCTTGGCTTTATTTCTCTTTAGCACACTCTCTTTTGGTTGTTTTTCTCACTCCTAGGGCTGCACTCTCTTTGGTTGGTATATTTTCTCTTTTGGTTGTTTTTCTCTCTCCTTAGTGTTGGTATATTTTCTCTTATTGTAGAATTATAGTTTGTACTTGTAGAGATTCGACTTGACTCTCACTTGTGAATATCAACACGGTATCAAAGCAGTTGTGATCTCACCTAGTCAATTTAGCTACCAATCTAAAAGATTTTTGGCTAGCAGCATCATCTAAAGCTTCTTTACAACTAAGGAACTAGGATTTTTTATCATCTCTTTTTCTAGGGTTTCCTAGAATTCAATCCTAATCTCTTTTTTCGGGTTTATACCCCCCTTCAAAACCAGCACTCTCCTCCTTCCTTTATTATGCATGAAAGGTGGTGCACTACAGAGTTTTTTCTAATAGTTGGTAGCTCTCTCTCTTGGGCCTATCAAGGCGAACTTCTAAAGGTTTTACAAAGCCCTCTTCTCTATTCTATTGTTGAACCTAATGGAGTCCTCTTTGATTGTGCACTCTATATGTTGGTCCTCCTCCACTTCATAGAAATGGTTTGTTGACTCTAGAGCTACCAGGTATATGACAAAGCATCAACACTTCCTCTTCAATTATTAATGGATTATTAAAGACATGTATGATGGTTTAAAGTGGTTACCTCGGGATATTGTGATGTGAGGTGTGCTTCTCAACATCCTAAGTTCATTCAGAGTGACATTTGTGGACCTCTGACTACTCGATCCCTTTGGGGCGCTAAGTACTTCCTCACCTTCTTTGATGAAATTCCCACTCACAAGTCACAATCCACCACAATCTTTTTCATTACTTCCTATACATGATTCTCAGTATGTTTGAATGGGTCTCTCTACAGTGATTGGGTGGACAAATGTCGATGATGAGGACCTTACTAAATTCTCGTTTAGATTCTATCCTAGAGAAGTTTCTTCTACCTCTTCCAGTGGAAATCTTCACCAACTTGTGGAAATGTATTAGTGTGGGAGTTATGGCATTCAAGGGGGATAACATGTAATGTCTAGTCTATGCAACCATGTTCAACATTAAGAGGGGATGCAAATCATGTGATTTAATGCCTTCTTTCTCATGCCCTCTGTTATGCCCCATATTATCCGCAACGTGCCTTTCAAGATATACCAAAGTGAAGGGGTCTTTTGCCATTGTAAAAGGCCAAGTTTGGGCTTGTTTTTGTAAAAGTGTTGGTCTAGTCGGGCTCAAGACCCATGGTCTAGTCATGACAGGCCTCTTGGTTTTCATTCCAAGAAGTGTTGGCTTAGTGGCATCGTTGACTGCCCCTTGAGGGGCGGAAGTCCCCCATCATGTTGGGCCCTTTGTGCCCCGAGTTGGTGTCCAATGCTTCTTGGGATGGACCCATTAGGACACATGGCTTAGGGTCTCCTAGCGACACTCATGTTTATGCTATGTAGAAGGTGGATGTGCATGTAAGGGTTGTCATACCTGATTTAGCACAACTCATTTAAGCCCACTTGGACCTTCCTTTTCTTATATGACCCCTCCTCTTAGTTCACATGTGCACATTTCATCATGACGTCATCCTCTTCAAGAAGCCTTACCTTGCTAAAGGGGGAGGACATCGAGGGATCTTCTACATTGTTGGGGTTAGTTGACGCATGACATCCCGCTCAGCTCATTACTTCATTTGGATAAATACATTTTCTTTATTTATTCATTATTTTTAGCCTTTTGTGGTTTAGTTCCCAGCTTGTGGGTGACAAACACTAAAATAAAGTCATTTTACATTTTAGTATGGTAGGATCTAAAGTTAGATAAGATTAGGAAGCCTCGTATAAATAAAGGCTTAGCACTCATTTGTAAACAAGACAAGGGTTCTAATTATGTACTTTAAAGTCTTTTCTCTTTATCTTGCTTTACTGGAGCACTTGAGTGAGGCACGTCTCTCCTTTTGGCATGTTTCTCTTGTAATGAATGGAGGAATAATGAACTTCTAGGGTTTACTATCTTGCAAGACTGATTCAAAGAATAGTTGTAATAACTTGTGGCTAAGGAGGACATAAGAACTCTCTCTCTTGCTCTTTCCTTGGTTGATGTTGGTAAGATCTCTCCATTTTCTTGTTTGATGTTGCTCTTGCACCATAAGTAAGGAAAATTAAGGTTTTATTGGCATCTTGTTAGTTTTGTTTGAGGAGAGTTTCCTCTTGAAGGAGCTCTCTATTGTGTGCCTTGGGATTCATTGTTTGCCTTAATTAGGGTTTGGCTAATTCGACCTAGTATCGAGTTACTAGCCTTTGCCCTAGTTGGCAAATCTTGAATAGCCAAATTGAGCAGGGATGTTGACCCCAATCTCTAATTTCCTTAGGATTGAGGAATAAGGTCATAACCTCTTCTCTTCGCATTTTTATCAAAATTATCTTGTATATTTATTATAAAAATATCACAAAATATAATATTGGAAAACCCCTAAAAGTTAGAAAATTCATATCTCAAAAAATGTTTGGAATTTGGAACTTCTGTTCGGATGAAAAGAGGCACCTTAAGCCTGTTCGGATGAAAAGAGGCACCTTAAGCAATTTAACGGTAGATTCTTAAGGTGCCATTTTCCTATGGTTGAATTGTGAAGTTTTTGGTGACCTATGCATGCTATAGTTTTGTTTTGCAACTCTTGTATTGCAGGTACAGCAGGTATATTGACCATTTCAACCAAGTTTAAAGGCCTAAAAGGCAGGTCCGTGGGCCTATGTTGACCCTTAGGGGGTTGGGCACTTGTTGAGAAACATTATAAGCGGGACCACCATTAATTTGAGGGTTGTTCTAGGGCACATACCAGATCTGATTTTACATTTCAAATCTGATTTAAGCCCTCTTCTTCATCCTATTGCATATCCCAATTACCTCCATGCCTCAAGGTACACCTTATATGGTAAGTTGGTGAAGCTTTGTCGTCTTTTTATCAACTTTTATGAAGTATTTTAACTTCTGCAATCTTAAAACCGCAATAGCATATTGAAGTTATCTTTCTTGGGATACGTGACAGTGATATAACTCCTACCTCTCACTTAGTGTTATTATTGCTCGCATACTTTGACTCCATAAGGCACTGATCTTTGCTGAGAGGTTTCTTGGGAAAGGTGTTTGTATATTGTTTAAGCAATTGCAGATATCATTCACCAAAATCTAGGGACTCCCCCTTGGTCTTAGGAGTTGACCTAAAGTGTTCAAAAGCTAGGTCGTGGTGACATTGGGCACTAGATTCTCTCGTGCTTACCAATCGTCGCACCAGGATCCATGACCTTGATCAAGGGTGTTGTATTGAGCAATAACACCATCATTTCCAAAGAACTCTGGGGCAAACTTATATAGCTCTCGGTAAGGATATAACAATCATTAGGGAACCCACAGACAATTGAGAAATCTATTGAGGGGCATGATTCGAGCAAGAGAGTACGAAGCCCTTCTTTACCCATAGTAGAATTCAACTATTTAGATCTGAAGTAACCATGAAGAACATCAGGTGCTTAATCAAGAGAGCTGTCAAATAGTGAGCTTTAAAATTTTACTGTGGCATGGGCTCATCTACACACAATCAATCTCAACAAATTTATAAGAAACAAGGGTTTTATCCCTTCAATGGAGTTGCCATGTGAAAAGAAAAATATACATCATAAATCTTTCACAAAAATTTCTAACTTTAGTTTTTCTTTGTAATTTAATAAAACTGAAAAAATGTTAGTGGAGTCGCCAGATGAAAAATAAATATCTACTCTAAACATTCATCAAACAAAGCAAAAACAAAAAATGGTGAAACAAAAGTCGTATTCCAGGAATAAAAAGATTTATCCCCGGCAACAGCGACAAAAGATGTTGTCGCCTTTCGCACACCTCGAGGGTGTTTTGTTGAAATTTGAGGGTTGGGTCCAGATTTAACTTCAATGCATAAACAAAACAAGGTTAGGTTCAGAATAGTACTTAATTCAATCAATTTGGTCTACAATAAAATTAAACATAATTTTCATCTCTTTCAACTTTAACGCTCTGTTGGTCACCGTGTTAAGGTTGATCCAACTTTAACACTCTCCTGGTCACTACATTAAAGTTGGTTCTTGGGATGATTTACCAAATGCCATGTACAATAACAAAATAGTAAATAAAATAAATAATGTACAGAACAATACTAAAGAATCATAACGATTATTTGAATCAGCCTTATACTCTGATACTTTTAAGTTTGATCTTGTCACCAAAGGGACAAGGCAATCTGGGTAAACACGTTACGTACCTTGAGAGAGAGAGTTAAGGTAGAAGTAAACAGACCTCAGATTCTTTAATCAAATTAGCAACACAGTCATACCCAGAACAGTCACTCTATGCAGAGATACATAATCATACAAAGCAGTGACACACACAGTCAGAGATAAACTTCACACTGGGCAGTGACCCATAGTCCTACTGAGTATAGACAACAATTCACACTGCAAGAGAGAGCAGCCACGCTTCTGCAACAAGAGAGAAAGTCACACTACTGAGAAGAGTAGCGAAGAGCCACAAGAGAGTTCAATTTGTGAAGCAGCAGTGAAGAACCAACATGTGGTCACGCTAAAGGATCACACAAATAAAGTCACGGTGGAGGATGTTGGGGATCATGCGAAAGTATCACGCAAAACAGTCACACAAGAGGAGCCCACAGGTACAGTCACAATGGAGGGTCGCAGAAGGATCACGCTAGAGGAGCCCGTAGGTACAATCACGATGGAGGGTCGAAGAAGGATCACGGTGGAGGATCCGGAAGGATCATAGACCCAGTCCCGTGGAGCAGTAAAAGGTCACGCTGACAGGAAAACAGAGGTAAGACATGCAGGAGGTAAACCACGCAGGAGGTCACGTGGACGCAGAGATAAAACACGGGATAGTTCCAGTCACGATCAACAACAGCAGTAGCGAAGAAGAGTCACACGAGACAAGGAATCACGGTCAGCAACAATCACGCGGGAGAATGAGTCGCAGTCAACAGCAGTCGCGTGCAGGTAGAAAAGCCACGCGAGCAGAACAGTGATGCGCAGGTAAGTGAGGCTTCACTTAAAGGATATGTTCAAATAAAAGAAAACCTTAGTCTTTTATAAGGTGGGTAAGATAAACAATACACCATAAAATACTTTAGGTACTGAAGGTCCTAAGAGAAGGGTCCAAATAAAATCATAAAATAAATAAATGGTGTAACAATGAATGGTCCAAAGGTTATAACATAATACCATAAAATAAATGTTTAATGGTTTTATAATAAAGTCATAAAGTAAAAGTTCCAATGGTTTTATAATAAAACCATGAAGTAAACAGTCCAAAGGTTTTATAATAAAACCATAAACAATAAGTGGGTCAAAGGTCCTTTTAAAAACATAAAGTAACCAAGTAAGATAAAGGACCAAGAGTCAACCAAGGGGGTCACAAAAAACAACCCACATACCCACAAGATAAGGTGAACCATAAAAGGTGGACAAACAACTCCTTTATAGGAACAACAAGACCAGTAATCTTTTCTCTCTCTCAAGGTACATTGTTTTATATATATTTTATCACAACTATATAAGGGAAACATCCAAACCGGATGGTACGAGCTTTTGGTCCTCAATACTGCTCCTAAGGGTTAGGTGCTAGGGACATCATCAAGGAGTGGCCAGTCCCTTGAGAAGCAACCTAGCAGTAACGATTAGGAGAGAGAACATCACACATCATCATTTTCCATTCTTAAAGAATGGCTCTCATCCCTAGGCTGAGTTTCAATCCTAGAATGAATCATGTTGATCAACCCCTAGACCCTGACCAGGGCCTCCATTCTCCATTCTCCATCTTGATCTCTGAATCTTGACTGGGGTATAAAGCTTTAACATGTCCTGAGACCTTATAAAGGTCACCTTCACGAACTCCAATCACAATGGTTGAGCTTATACTTCTACCTTTAGGCCATATCAAAACCTTTCCTTTTGAGAAGTTACAGAGAACCCCTTGTCTTCTAAAATTGTCGTTGAAATAACATTTTTCTTTAGACCAGGAACATATAAAATTTCCCCAACATTTATCAACGTACCTTAATCAAGTTGTATGTCGCTTGAACCAACCCCTTTAATGTCAAAGGTACTTCCATCTCCAAGTTTCACTTTCTTGTGGAACTTCTTGGCCTCAATAGTTGCAAGGGTCTTCTTTAATCCATTCATATGCTTGGTGGCTCCATACTCTATCCACCGGGAATCTGATAGGTTGGAGATGGAACTTGTAAGTGTTGAAGCCAAGTAATATTCTTTTCCTTGATCTAGATTCTTGGTCTCAACCCTTGACCTCTTTTGTTGAGGTTGCTCTTCTTCTGTAGCAACTGAAGAATGATGTTTCTTTCTATGCCAATTCTTGTTAGGTGATTTTCTACAATCCCTTGCATAATGACCAAGCTTACCACAGTTATAACACTTAACTTTTGATTTAAAAGAATACTTACCTCAAGGTTCCTTACTATTGTCCTTGTGTGGTGGGAGATTCTTTCCTTTCTTTGTTTTGATGACTAGAGCATGATCCTTATTTGGTGGAGGTCTGGATCTACTCTGGATCCGACTTTCTTCGTCTAAACAATCATGCCACAACCTTTCGAAATTTGGTTGAACCTCCCTTCCATCTACTGAAGCCAAGAATGTCTCCCAAGTTGTAGGAAGACCATCGAACACTGTCTACACAATATCATCATTTTCTACTTTATCTCCAATAGCCATGAGTTGATCTCTTATCTGAGAGATCTTGGAAAAGAAGGTTGCAACAGTCTCGTCCTTCTTGATCTTAAGTGATCTAAGTTGCTTCTTCAAGGCTCTTCTCTGAGTAGCGGCTTTCTTCTCATAGAGGTTAGCTAGAGTATCAAAGCATTTTTTGGTTGTTCTTAAAGGAGTAATCACAGGCATCAGGTTGTCTTTAACTGAGTCAAAGATGACTCTCTGTGCCTTGGCTTGCTTCTTGAATTCTGCTCTTCCTTGAGCTGTAGTGGGCTCTTCAACAACTCTGGTAACCAAGTCATCTAGATCGCTTTCTTCTAGGATATTTAGAACCTTAGCCTTCCATGTATTGAAATTTGAGTTTCCCTCAAGGCTATCTTCTGATTTTACTGAAGGAGTAGTCATCTTAACCTTTATTTGTCAGCTTGAAGAGTAAGCTTCTGCAAGGTATAAGTCTCGTCTTAAGATCTATGTAGTTTTTGTTAGCTGCAAGACATAGTTAGCTACAGCCTAAGCTCTGCTTCCATGTTGAAATATGAGGGTTAGGTTCAGATTTAACTTCAATGCATAAACAAAACAAGGTTAGATTAAGAATAGTACTTATTTCAATAATTCGATCTACAATAAAATTAAACATAATTTTCATCTCTTTCAACTTTAACGCTCTGCTGATCACTGTGTTAAGGTTGATCAAACTTTAACAATCTGTTGGTCACTGTGTTAAAGTTGGTCCTTCAGATGATTCACCAAATGCCATGTACAATAACAAAATAGTAAATAAAATAAATAATGTACAGAAGATAACAATACTAAAGAATCATAACCATTATTGAATTAGCCTTATACTTAGATACTTTTAAGTTTGATCTTGTCACCGAAGAGACAAGTCAATCTGGGTAAACACGTTACGTACCTTGAGAGAGAGAGTTAAGGTAGAAGTAAACATACCTCAGATTCTTTAATCAAATTAGCAGCACAGTCATACTTAGTATAGTCACACTATGCAGAGATACGCAATCAAACGAAGCAATGACACACATAGTCAAAGATAAACTTCAACACTGGGCAGTGACCCATAGTCATACTAAGTAAAGACAACAATTCACGCTGCAAGAGAGAGCAGCCACGCTACTGCAACAAGAGAGAAAGTCACATTGTTGAGGAGAGTAGCGAAGAACCGCAATAGAGTTCAGTTTGTGAAGCAGCAGTGAAGAACCAACATACGGTCACACTAAAGGATCACACAAATACAGTCACAATGGAGGATGTTGGGGATCACGCAAAACAGTCACACAGGAGAATCCCGCAGGTATAGTCACAATGGAGGGTCTCAGAAGGATCACGCAGATCAGTCGTGCTGGAGGAGCCCGCAAGTATAGTCACGGTGGAGGGTCGCAGAAGGATCACGGTGGAGGATTCGAAAGGATCACAGTCCCAGTCTCGTGGAGCAGTGAAAGACCACGTAGACATGGAAGCAAAGGTAAGACATGCAGGAGGTAAACCTCGCAGGAAGTCACATGGACGCAGAGATAAAACACGAGATAGTTCCAATCACGGTCAACAGCAGCAGTCGCGAAGGAGAGTCATGCGAGACAAGGAATCGCAGTCAGCAACAGTCAAGCAGGAGAAGGAGTCGCAATCAACAGCAGTCACTCACATGTAGAAAAGTCACGCAGGTAGAATAATCACGCAAAAGTAAGTGAGGCTTCACTTAAAGGATATGTTCAAATGAAAGAAAAGCTTAGTCTTTTATAAGGTGGGTAAGATAAACAATACACCATAAAATACTTTAGGTACCGAAGGTCCTAAGAGAAGGGTCCAAAGAAAATCATAAAATAAATAAATGGTGTAACAATGAATGGTCCAAAGGTTATAACATAAAACCATAAAATAAATGTTTAATTATTTTATAATAAAGTCATAAAGTAAAAGGTCCAATGGTTTTATAATAAAACCATAAAGTAAATAGTCCAAAGGTTTTATAATAAAACCATAAACAATAAGTGGGTCAAAGGTCCTTTTAAAAACATAAAGTAACCAAGTAAGATAAAAGACCAAGAGTCAACCAAGGGGTTCACAAAAAACAATCCACATACCCACAAGATAAGGTGGACAAACAACTCCTTTATAAGAACAACAAGACCAGTAATCTTTTCTCTCTCTCAAGGTACATTGTTTTATATATATTTTATCGCCACTGTATAAGGGAAACATCCAAACCGGACGGTACGATCTTTTGGTCCTCAATACTGCTCCTAAGGGTTAGGTATTAGGGACATCATCAAGGGGTGGCTAGGGGTTGATCAAAACATGATTCAGTCTAGGACTGAAACATCGCACATCATCACTTTCCATTCTTAAAGAATGGCTCTTAGCCCTAGGCTGAGTTTCAGTCCTAGACTGAATCATGTTGATCAACCCCTAGACACTAACCAAGTCCTCCATTCTCCCTGAGAACAATCCTCAATACTAAGTTGAGCTTTAGTCCCAAACTGAAAGTTGATCAACTACCTGCAGAACCTACTTAGACATCGTGTCCCTGGTCCCAGACCAGAATATGTCTCTGCCTCTACCTGCAGGATCTACTTGGACATCGTGTCCCTGGTCCCATACATTTCTATTGATTGATGACTCACTCATAAACTTAATCATAGGCACACTCACCATTATCTCAAGAGAGGAGAAATCGAATTGATAAGGACAATCATTACTTATATCATCGTCATGATCCTGATCATCTTCATCAAATTGATCCTCAACATCACAACCATTGCTTGACTGAGGCTCTAAAGGTTCATCAATGTTCTCACCCCATTCCTTTTTTAATAAATCAGTAAACATATCATAACCAGTGATAAATCTTGGTGCTAAATGATCAACCCATAAATAGGCATCCCCATCTAAGGATTCTCCAAGGGCCCGCATGTAAACATCTTCATCATCTGCACCTCTAACTTCCATATGATCCCAAAGCATTTGCAAATGATCTTCAATTGATGTGGCATTGTTTCCATAGAAACGAGGCAACTTTTTAATATCATCCTTAGGCATAGAATGAGGCGCCCCATCTATGTTAAAAAAGTCAAAAGGAGATAGCTTAGCTTGTGTTCTAACTATTCTGGATTCTCTAAATGGGATTTGATTTGAATATCTAACTGGATCACAAGAATCATTTAACCGGTTGCTCTGATTGCAAGGCTTTGGCTAGGTTTTATACTTACTAATCGGCTCAATATAATTTATTGGGGATACTTCATTGCAGGGGTGAGGAAACTGGTGGGAATGCTAAGGATTGTGATAGTTAGGCTCATACCCATAATTATACCAAGAAATTGATCTCCATCTATTCCTTTCCTCCTTTTGCTCTTTAAGCTTAGTTATAGTTTTATTTAATTCTTCAATGGATCGGAGAAATACATCCAAGTTCATTATGGTTTGTGGGATGGGTTCGCTTCTCAGTGGAGTAGCGTTGTGGAGTCTCCAGGTGAGATACTAAATGAACTTACCGAAAGATATGTCATTGGGGAAGTATGATGCGAGAAAGAAACAAGTGAATGCAAAATTAGGCAAAGGACAATCCATTCACTTAACTTAATCCAAATGCAATATGATTCGGAAGATAAGAGTGAAGTACTACTCGCAGACACCAAAGGTAAACCTCTACCTCCCCAGCAATGACGCCAAAAGATGTTATCACACAAAGTGTAGCTACCCACTAAAAGTATCCCATCTGGGACGGTAGAGGTGAGGTAGCTAACTGGTGACACCGAAAGGGCCTCGTCCACTACGGATAAAGGGTAGTTGTCACACCGGACGGGCTCTTGTCACTTTAGATCAATCCGGAGAATGACCAAGGGGGGGACCCTACTACCCTAAGAGGCTAGCGAACCTACTCAAGACACTCCTAAGGTTTGACAATGTATAAGAAAGGAGAGATAATGAGTGGGTAAGACTAGATCTATCAAATTAGAGTGGTATGGAGATTAGGGCCAAGTTGGGGAGGCTTAGTAAAGATAGGAAATAANAAGAAGTAGATCTAAGGAGATCTAGCCAAATGAAATGAAACACTAAAGGGACCCACCTAGGGTTTTCGCATAAGTGGACCCAAAAGAGCAAATCAAGGCATGAGATAACTAGATCGGGGTGCTTGAAGGTTGGATCTATGATTTTGAGGCGGGTCCAAGCATACCTACCTGACAGATCTGAAGAAAAGGCCACCCACCCAAGAGGGGGGCACCCACCTAGAGTGACTAGTGCTAGATCCCAAGGCAAATGGGGTTCAATTTTTATGAAACTTGAAATCTAGGGTTTATTCAGTAATCTCCAAGTGAGTTTTGTGGTCATCATCAAAAACTCATCGGATCTATCAGATCTAAAAACCAGGGTTTTATGAGAAAGGGAATGGTTGTGACAATTAGATCAAAGCCCGAAAAAATAAAATATATGTAGACGTACCTGGAAATACTTGCTACTAACTTTGTATGACGATGATCTTGCATTTCCAATCAATTACGATCGTTTTCTATGCCTCTCCAAGTGAAATCGCTACCTCCTCTTCAGACGCCAAGCACTCCCTCCTTTTGCAAAAGAGATCTGCTATGAGAATCGATTTACCAAAGAATGGATGAAATGACGAAGAAAAATGAATCAAAGAACATCAAGATGGTCGTAAGACACAATAAAGATACTCCCTGAGATGACGATATGGAGCTCAGTCACAATAGCGCCCCTACCCAAACACTTCATTCACCAGATGGATGGCAACCTGCAAAAATATTAGAAATGCATAGATCCGCAAGAATGCTAAAGAGAACAAGACTTTCCAATCTCCATACAAGACATTCGACAAAGCTTCGAAGAATTTCTGCAAAATATTTTATTAATTCAAGAGTTTGAGAGCCAAAAGTCCCTTTACAAATGAGAGAGCGTCTCAATATATAGATCTCCCAAGTACACAATACCTAGATCCAAAAAGATCAAAGGTCAAGATCATAAGATAAAATCATCCTAATCTACGACTAAGATTAGTCGGATACATCTCACATGGATCAACTCAAAAATGTAAGGGGGCGCATCACTAGAAATGCCCGATGAGGGGCGCACCACATAAAATATGACTAATGATCATAAAGTAGCACATGGTGGGGCTAGGAAGTTATGTTATCCTTCACTAGCATGGCCCCATGGCACAATAACAATGTGGTGACAAATAATATAAAAGAGTGATAAAAATCACTAGGTGATCTCCCTCAAAATACATCAAAATACCCTCAAACTGCATAAATCAAGGATGTGTGAACCCCGAGTGAAGTTGATGTCAGATGATGAAGGTGACCCAAACACTACGCCTCAAACCAATTCCATGCCAATACTTTGCCTCAATTGCCCAAATCGATTTCTTCATTAGACATTTTTTATTATTAAAATGTTGTCTTCGGAAGATAAAACAGCCCATATCTCACCGGGGACCAAAAAGTAATGTCAAATGACTGCACAAATGGATCTGGGACCATGGTAGTATGGGGGACCAAAAAGTAACGTCAAATGACTGCACGGATGGATCTGGGGCCATGGTAGTATGGTACAAACGACTGGCTGCAGCCCAAGAATCCCTTTAACGCCCTAGGATAACATAATTTTTTTCTCATCGCGTATTATTTTCATTTTTCCCATGCAAAACTGCTGCAAAAAGGCCAAGAGACCCATATTTGTCCTGTAACTACCTGAAACTGAAAACCAGCTGTACCAATGGGCTCAGAATGTCCAAATCAACTAAGAATGAGTACTCATACACCATATGTCCATCACAAATATACATCAGAGGCCCCATCAATGCTAGAACAATAATAATAATAAAGCCTATAAATGTTAATAATCATGGAAATAATACAAGCCATCATAACAAATTACCATCTAAAGTATGAATATGCCTAATGGACACCTGTAGACCATAATTAATCATCATCCATAAACATCTGTCTATAACTCATCTTGAATCCTGCTCATGGCCTGGTCAATACTAGGTTGACCAAGTCAAGACTGATCAAATGATGACCCAAGTGCTAAACTTTGATACTGCAAAGCACAAGTGGACATGCATGCTCAATTATCTATGTTAGCAGTGACACTCTAGTACAAATTAGATTTTGTTGACAAGTATAAGCACAATACATATATAATAATCCAAATCAAAATGAATAGTTGCTTCAAAACAATAACCTCCAGTGTATACTCATTTATAGATTTAATCCTTTTGCTAGTCAAGGGTGAAGGGATCATAAACAACAGGTGAGGCCAAGGGATGACTTGATAACTTAACATTGTAAGCACCTGGGCTAAAGGATAAGGGGATCCACACAACACATAACTTGGACTAGGTGAACAATAGGGCATGGCGGTATCTCACAAATGGGTGGAATGATGAGAAGGCTCCACTAGACTCTAGACAAGCAACCTTTTTTATACTTTATTTGCTCGGCATTTATTTCACTAGTTGACCTCTAAAGGCAAGTGCCCTGGTAAACCTTCTGGGCTTCCAGATAATGACAAAGACATGACCTTCTTGGGCCAGTCTCTCCCTGCTACCCTGTGGGGCCAGATGAGCCATACATTATACAAAGAATGAGTGCTCATCCTCTAGCCATAAACTTTATTTTTCATTGATAACTCGCCAGCCTGCAAGAGCAGGTGCCCTGGAAAGCATTCTGGGCTTCCAAAAAATTACTAAGGCTCATCCTTTTAGGGCTTGCCTCCCTGATACCCTGGGGGGATACATGAGCCTTACACCATACAATGGATGAGTACTCATCTCTTGGCCACTGGCTAGTTTTATTTTTATTTCCAATAGTATCTCAACACACTTTTATTTTGCTAGCAGGGCATCCATTTAGAATAACTTTAAGCTCTGATGCCTTAGTTTCTAAAGACACTTTCTTGGGTATGACTACTTGTGTTCAAGACCTAGGGGTAGACATTCACTGTGACAAATATCACATAAACCAACACCGAGACACAATTTTATACATGGAGACCTATCCCAACATAGAGGTGAAGGTGGGGGAAATGCCAAATGTCACTAGTCAAGTTACAAGTCAAGGATAGTCAATGAAAATGGGAAAGCAACGAATGAAAGGAGGCAGTGGAAATGATGCCAAGACTAGCAAGCTATGTCCCTGAAGGGAAAAGACTAAATACATACTAGGAGAAGGGCGAGGCCAATGAGTATACAAGAGAATTTCCCGGTCAAAACCACTAGGTCATTTATACTTTAGATTCCAATTAAACCATGATAAAGTATTGCTAACATATAATCAATATCAACTGATTCTCACTGCTAAAAATAGGTAACAAAGCAACATCATAATCCACATGTACAAACCATAATATCACCTGGGTCATATAACTGCACTGAATCTGAAACCAATCTGAAGATCACTGGAACAACTGCTGCTGCTACATATCATGGGCAATATAACAATTTCTGCTCTGGGTCCTAAAAGGAAAATGGCTAACTCAGTCATCAAATCTGGGGTCATGAGGCTCAGTCATGGCATAGAACTGATCAATCAAGATACTCTGGATCTGTTGAAAGTGGGAGATCATCAACTCTGGCTCATCATCTGTTGATCTCTTAGTAAAGGGTTGGCTCAAAGAACTACTCAGTACTGCTCAGGAAACAAATGTAGCCCAACTACTATATATGTGACAACAGGGCCCTAGACACATGCTAGGGGCTTTGCCATGGCATCAAACTGATTGGTCCCAGACCAAGATCCCCAGGAGACTACTGGGGGCCCTAGGGTACCATCTAGGGTCTTAATCTGCCCTAGTTAATTGACTAGGGTATCATCCTGTCTGAGAATGGGTCTCACAGTTGCACTATCTTTAACAGTTTTGGCGTGGCAAAAATCTTCAAGCCACTGGGTACGTCCTTGGGGGTAAGTCTCGAGTTGAGATACTGTCACTCAACACTCAACTCCTAGCAAAGCCAATGGGGGTGGTCCCTATAAAAGAATCTAAGGCTTTTAAGCTAAGAAACAAAAGATGAAATTAGTCTAGGAGTTTGAAAGGAAATACTGAAACAATACTTTGCAAAAGAAAATAAACTCCACGGCATGAAATACAAATTAATCCATCCAAATAAGATTCACTTTAAGCAAAATGATTGTATGATGTAGACCAGTGCCAAATGGAGTCTGAAAAAGGAGTGTTGTTGTGACAAGTGTTTTGCAAATGTACTTGGCCAGTTTTAATTATTAAAAGATGAGTGGATTGGGGGAAAGGGGAATTTCCGATATACTCTGAGGTATGGGTAATGTGTCCGAATTTTGACAGAGGTGACTGCTCGCAAGAAGATGTGGGCTAGATGGAGTCACGAGGGTGTGTCCAACACTACACCAAACGAGGGTGTAGCCAGACGGGGCCCCGTCGTCACTTTCTAGTTGTTCTCGCCTTCTCCAAAGAATTTGCCCACAAATGACAAACTTCGTGTACGCGGGATTTTCGTATGTTTTCAAGGGATTGATTTTATTAAGGTGAATTTTTTAATATACGTGAAAAATTAATAAGTGCACACTTTCGCTTTTGATTATCCCAAATCTCAGGGCAAACCTGCGATGGGCAAGAGCATACACGGAAATGGAGAATGTTTATTCCAATTTGAGATTGTAGAAACAAATGCAAAGAAGTAAAACTAATTACTACAGTCAAGAGTCTCTTTGAGGCCTGAAGGTCGTACTCGAGAGAGCAAGGCTAGGTTAGTATTTGTATTACTTTGTAATGAATGAAATTGAAATTTGAAATAGCAAAGTATACTGATCTATAAAGAAAAACTACACTGACAAAATCAAAACCATGAAAAAAGTGAACCGACGCAAACCCCCCCAAGGGGGATGGGGAGTAGGCTCTTAGGATCCTACTCAAAATATTTTATTATGGTATTTACAATGCCTGAGGTGGATGCCAATGGTCCTTCTAGATCTGGATCCAAAGGTTTTACAAGTTTTAGAAAGATAAGATCAAGAAAGGTGCTCCGGGAGGTCTTTGAATAGCTTAGATTTTATATTTTTCGGCAACACTTCTCCTTGTCCTGTCAGTAAAAGACAAAAACCAGCCACCTATAATGCACCAAATTTTCCAAATACAATGTTAAAAGCATAATATGCAAAAGTACAGAATGATTGAAAAATATGCAAAAGTACTTAACAGTACTAGATCTATTCTAAGAATGGTGCTTTATAATTCTAGATCTAGAAACGTGCTTAAAAAGATCCGCCTTTAGATATTCTTTTGAAAGAGAAACTAAACTACTTAAGCATGTAGGTAACCGTAATCAACGAGGAAAGTTTGATTTAAATTTAAGGAGAGAGAGAGAAGGAATGTTGGAAGCCTAGGAATATTTAGGTTGTGGAGTCTGCAAGTGGAAAGCAGAGGAACTGCTCTTCAAAATTTGCTTGAAAGTTGGAGGAGTCAACCAAGATGAACCATCCCTTCAAGCTAGATACCTGCATCAACTTAGAAATCTTTACACAAGAAAAGGTGTTGTCGGAAGTAGAAACTTGGAAAGCATGCAATTAAACAAAATGTGCATGCGAGCTAAGAGACCTACAACCATCAAACAATAACAGCCTGAATCAAACTAGAACAATCTCTTATCCTACCGGGAGATAGCTCCCCTTGTAGGCCCACAGCAAACCAAAGAAATGCACAAAGAAAAGAAGTTAATACCGGTTACCTCATAAACCAAAAAGAGAGGGGGGGGCGCATCACCACTTAGGGATGAAGTCGAGTAAGCTTGAGTTCATGAGTCAAATAAGGGATTGTAATTGAGATTGATTTTCAAGGGGAACACGCCACCACTTCCAAGAGAGATGCACTCCCATCCAAATATTTACCAAACCATCCATTACGTGCCAAGTAATCCAATGTGAGAGCCTCATGAGATGAGTTAGGGAGTTACGTTGGATTTTGATTGGACTTGAATTCAATGGAGAGGCACCACATCTCCATAAGAAGATGCGTCCTCATCCATAAGCCTACCAAACCATTGATACGATGCCAAGTATGCCAATCGCTAGTATTCCCACACATGAGCTTTTTAAGAGGGGGTGCATCACCACTTTAGATTAACCCGCTAGCCTCCAAAATATTTAATCAAAACTCACGCTTATGTACGGCATGGAATCACCCACCACTAAAGACAAAAATAGCCACCCTAGTTGACTTTCAAAACATGTACGACATGTCCCCACTTGACTTCGGAATTTTGTCGTTTTGTTGCACTTTTAGCATTTAATTGTCATTACGTCACCCCTTGAGAGAAAAAATGCTTTACGAGATAATTTGGTCACCCAAAGCATAGGAAAAGTGGGTCTTGGGGTAAAGAGGAGGCTCTAAGTGTGAAAACGAACATCCCCGTGCTAAATTTTGCCTTTGTATCAAGCTTTTATTACAATTTGAAATTTCTCATTTAAACCATTAAAAAATGGCCTAATTTTGCAGGAATTTTTTTTTCTCGGAATTGGAAAAAATACTTAGAGGGGGCTAGCACATGTCTATACGACTCAATATAGATGCCTAGCATGCTCATATACATTGACACTTAGACTCTAATAACCTCCTAACTCCTAACCACCAAGATAACTACCCCAACTTTGGAGGTATGAATGAAAAACTCAAAAATTATTAGTCGTTTGTTCAACAACCAATAATTAACAAGGGAAAAAACACTTTGGGCTAGTCAGATTGATGCCTAAGTCTGGGAATCCGAGTCTTTTACATACAGTTCTCATGCTAGCACATTTATTACAACTCCTCCAAAGGGGTATGAACATGTGGTACAAAAAAATAAAAGGGCCTAGAAGGCCTGATGAAAAAATGAACTCTGATCATAAACAAGTATCCTTGTTCAAACTTTTCCGACTCAATTGAATTCCAACTAAGTGCAACTTAGTTGGTAACAAGAAGCATAATCATTCTTTAAATAGATGTTCAAAACTGTAGAAACCTGCAAGACTAAAGACTCAGTATGGGTGGACTAATTTTCGGCAATGGTCATCAACATCCAAGAAAATATATCATTCATATCAAAGAACTCAGTCTCAAGTATTAACACATCTTGCATTAGAAAGTCTTCCTACTTCTCACATTGTATTTGACAAGGAAGATTGCCATGGATTAAGAGTCAGGCTTCAAGTTTCGAAGCCCTATCAATCAAATAGAAAACAAGCGAGCCTAAGCCATAGCCAGAACCAAAGCCTTGAGCCAAAGCCACTGCGAGAGTCAAAGCTGTAGACAGAAGACAAAAATAGATCCATGTCCCAGAGCATCGTTGGTTTGTGGCCATCCAAAAACCACCCATTTAGTAGAACACGTCATCTTTTGTTGATTCTACTATCATTGATTTGTGGTCATCCTAAAACCACCCATTTAGTAGAAGAAATCAGCTTCTGCTAACTTTTTTGGTTTGTGGTCAGCCAAAACCACTGAGTTTGTGGTCATCCAAAAACCCCCCATTTAGTAGAAGACAACAACTTTTGTTGCTTCTGCTATCATTGGTTTGTGGTTATCCAAAAACCATCCATTTAGTAGAAGACATCAGCTTCTACTAACTTTTTTGGTTTGTAGTCAACCAAAACCACCGAGTTTGTGGTCATCCAAAACCCACCCATTTACTAGAGGACATCAACTTCTACGATTTTTTTGGTTTGTGGTCAACCAAGACCACCAAGTTTGTGATCATCCTAAAACCACTCATTCAGAGAGCACTTATATTTTCACCATTTAGCCGAAGATGTCAACTTCCGCTAGCTTACCTAGCAAATTCAGATTCTCAAGAAATGTTCAGCCATTGGCAGCTGTCCACTTTAAGATTTTAGTTCTCTTTCGGAAGATTCTTGGACTCACAAACACTCCTTTGGATTAAGGAGGGAAATGTTGGAAACCTAAACCTTTGGGTTAGGAAATATTGAAGGAATATGAAGAGTCATCAGAAGTCTAAGAGACTTTTCTTGGGAATATGAAACCAAGGGTCACATCTGTTTGTATTTATATATTCATCATCTTAATGAAAGATTGCAATTCACTCTTCGTCTCTACTTATTTCCATTTGTCTTTGTCTATCCTTGCTTATCCATTACTGGCATTGGATGTTACTTTGAAGCCCCTATCTAGTGTTACATGTCTCATCTTTAGATCATTGATCTCCATGATGGCTTTAACAGCACAACAATTCTCAGCTTTATTGTTACCAAGCTCTGTGCATCTTCTCATAAAAAGAGATGCTCCATGACAGCATCTTCAACAATTGATTTCTAGCCATCTACACTAGTGTCCTCATCTGAAGCACTCCTCCCCTTCCTCCCTCCCTTGCTCTACATCGTCTTCTAAAAAAACTAAGGAAGATAACATGGAAGAAAATTCTTTAAAAGGTGTTCCTTAAAGGTCAAACACGAAAATCTACTCTTTAACACAATTTACTAGTATAGAATGAAGAAAACAATACTTGGACTAGTATAGAGTTTGGAGTTCTATAGCATGTGTGCATTACATAGAGTAAACCAACTAAACCATCTACACTAGTGTCCTCATCTGAAGCACTCCTCCCCTTCCTCCCTCCCTTGCTCTACATCGTCTTCTAAAAAAACTAAGGAAGATAACATGGAAGAAAATTCTTTAAAAGGTGTTCCTTAAAGGTCAAACACGAAAATCTACTCTTTAACACAATTTACTAGTATAGAATGAAGAAAACAATACTTGGACTAGTATAGAGTTTGGAGTTCTATAGCATGTGTGCATTACATAGAGTAAACCAACTAAACCATCTACACTAGTGTCCTCATCTGAAGCACTCCTCCCCTTCCTCCCTCCCTTGCTCTACATCGTCTTCTAAAAAAACTAAGGAAGATAACATGGAAGAAAATTCTTTAAAAGGTGTTCCTTAAAGGTCAAACACGAAAATCTACTCTTTAACACAATTTACTAGTATAGAATGAAGAAAACAATACTTGGACTAGTATAGAGTTTGGAGTTCTATAGCATGTGTGCATTACATAGAGTAAACCAACTAAACCACTCAGTCCTGAGCTAGCATTTTATGCTGGGGATTTTGAATTTTCTAGCTAGAAAAGATAATATCATTGTCTATCGAAGAAATATTTGACAGCATTGGTTTAGAAGAGCTCTCTGTATACCCTGGCTTAGGGTTCAGGCAGAGCAACATATTCCATGGAAGCAATGTGTTTGTAAATTCTGCTCAATAGAGCAAAAGATGGAAAAGCATTTTATTTTCAATTAAGTAACAAATCCGAGGTATATACTGGTGCCTCTTCAGAGATTTAAGTGGTATATCCTCACCATCTTCAATTAGGATAGGTATCTTATTAGGAAGATAATTATGCACGGAAGGTTTTTCTTTAGGATAGATAAAGAATATATAGATAGATTTAAAATTTAAATTATTTCATTTTTCTATCCATTAACAAGCATCATTGAAAAAAATAGCATCTCCAGCTATAAATGATATCTCGATCACCCATCATTGCCCTGTTTCAGAGATACATGAAGGGTTGACTTAGATTGATACCTCTTTGTTAGCTAAAAGTTTCTGCAGATATATATGGAAGATTGGCTTTGTTTCATTATCTGTTGATAAGGATATGGAGGGTTAAATCTTTAGACAAACACAAAGTAACAATGCAGATCCTCTTGATAGGCCAATGAAATATGCACTAGAGAATTTATTATCAAACTTCTTTCCATTATTGTGAAGGAACTTAGCCATGGATTCTAGGAGAGAGAACTCTTTCTCAGACTCCTCAAGTTCCACATGATAGACAGCCAAGGCTGCCTGACTTTTCTATTTTGGCAGATTTCTTACGAAGGACATACAAACTTTGAAAGAAGAGAGATCTTTCTTCTTGATCTTAACTTTTGACATCTATTTTGCACTCTTGCTTGTATATTTACATTTATACTCCACCTTGTGTTTCTGTTTCATTTATTATTATATAGTTTGAAGATGCCTTCCATACTCCTTATGGTGCATTTTCTCCTAATTTTAATCGCAGGAATATCTTTTGGCAATCCATAGACATTAATATATTTTCTTTCTTTGTGTCATAATACTTCTAAAATCCATATTTCCATTAACCAAGGCCCCACATCAATTTCTATCCAAATTCCAAACTGACTATCTCCCTTGTCCAAGATCCCAATCCAGTGTCAATATCTACCTTGGAAATATCATGGTGAATTTCAAATAGCTGATTTTCCATCAGCCTTTGCAGCTCTTATACAAAGCTGCTTGAAAACACATGGTTCCTTTCTTTCACACATGGTTCCTATTTTTCATTCTCAATGATTACATGTTTACACTAAAAGAAATCAAACCATAATTGAATTTTGAAACCAAAATGCTTAAACTCTGTTAGTGTAATCTGCAAAATGCTGACACAACACTCAGATCTGTGTAGTATACATATCCTTCCTGATGCCACAGTTACTTTAGTAGAGGATGCACAGTAATTATTTGTTTTTATATGTACTTTTGTTTCCAAAAGCAGTCCAACTCCTGTAGATTGGATGTCTGCTGGCAACGTTTACTAAAAAGTGGACTTCATTCACTTTTCAAGAAAAACCAGATACCATTATTCATAACAATCAAAGTCCCTTTTTCTAAGCACCCAAAAGAAAGCCAAATTGAAATAAATAAAACTGGCAAAATTTGTTGACAGGGCTTGACTGGTTGGTGAAACAGGGCTAGTGACATCATCCCCACTGGGTTTTAATTCTCGCTGAGTACATGTCGGCCCCTCTAGGGCTGCCATGGCCACATAAGTTGGCTGGGTTTATGGTTAGACCATAGGACATTCATATCATATTCAAGAATGACATAGGCCCATCCACTCCAGTGTTGATAGGGTGGTGTTTCACAGAAGTCTAAAGATTTGTCATAAATAATAATAATAATAATAATAATAATAAGTTAAAATCTGACAAAATTCACTGCCTAGTAAGAACCAATGTCGAATTTCAGAGGCATGTTAAAGTGTTTAAACTTTAAAAACCCAACCTGCATAACAGTTTTAAACAGGTTTCAGTTGGACTCTTGTTGTGTTACAAGGGTTTCATGAATATAATTGATTAATTATCAATTTGAACACTTGGTTGTCCCAAGTCATCCTTATCTGTCAGCATGATGACAAATGACAATTTATCTGAGACATCACGTGTGTCATCTTAAATTTGTTTTCTGATGCTCCATGTACTCTATCTGTTTCAGTGACATAATAATTGTATCAATGAGCCTGTGCAGCTAATAGTTAAGTTAACCCAGTTCTTATCAGATAATTTGTGACAATTTAGCATGCTTGAAAAAAATATTACTGGGACACTGACTTATCCCTATAATGACATACTTTTGCACACTTTTGCAGCACAAGCACTGATCAACAAATATTTAGAAACTTAGATTGGTATTTTATTGCCATCGGTATCATCAAATGTCCAAAACACCACATAGAAATGAAATCACAAAAATAATTTGAAAATAGTCCCAAGAACACAAAATTCGACCCATGTAGCTCTCAGTATATACATGCTAATTTATTGCCAAGAGAAGTCACGCAGTACATTCAGCAAAGGGGAACATACTGCTAACATGGCAGCCAAGACATTTTACTCGTGAAAGGCAGCCAAAGATCAGCATGTTCCAAGTTATATTCATTGCTCCAGGAGACTAAATCACAGACAGAATTTCTCATATCCCTCGCTTTCACAGTTTCTCACTTACCTTGTGAATCACTATCATTTGTAGTCACATTTTCTAATTAAAGTTTGAGGCGGTATGCTTTGAATATATTGAACAGAAATGTTACTGATGGGGATTCGGGAATAGTTAGACAATATTGAGCAAAAACCGAGGAAGGAAGATCGACATGGGCAAGTTTTGCACTAAACAAGCTACTCGTAAAGAAGTTCAATAAAAATTACTCGGTGAAGTTCATCCTCCAAAAAATATCAAATCAAGAGAAATTGCATATTTTCCACTCACAAAATTTGCTCCTCCTAAAGAATGTTGCCTCTCACAGGTCAAACCCCTAATGCTGCCTAAAATGAATCCAACTAACTTCAAGGAAAATCCCACGAATATATTCAAACAAAACATGACCGAGCACAAAGAGCACCCGGTATGCACATTGATCCTCGCTCCTAACATGCGACTAATGCAATGTACATGGTAGTATAAGGAAGACTTTGAAAGTTGAGTCCACCTTGGTCTTGACAAATAAAAGAAAGCATTCACAATTTAATCAGAGGCGGACAAATGCACCTTTACTGGACACCCACCCCTCCTTTCGGGTGACTTTGTCGGATCCTTTGACCAAAATCATCAGCAGATATACTGTCATGATTGAAAATATGTAAGCCGGACCCCCCAAGCCACGGCGAGAACATGGGTACCTAATAAGCACGGAGTTATGCTTGAGCCCTGAGCTTCACCAATCAAAAATCAATTTGATCCTTGACAACAAGACAGAGCAAGTTTCCTTCAAAGCTTTTCCAAGGTGCTAGAGAGCCAGATATCAGCAGTTCAAGTCTCATAAAGTGGCGCTGATTCTCTGCACAACCCCAGCACTGGATATGCTCGTTAGCGAAGCATTGGGACATTGGGAGACCGGCTCACCGTAACTATATTTCTGCTGGAATCTACAACAATGTCAAGACTTCAAAAGCACGAAAATTAAACAATGCCACAAACAATCTGACGATCGACTCCAATCCCTAATCAACATTTTGCAGCTAAGTGCAAAAACTATTGAGAGAAACCTGTGAGGCAGCCATGGATGGTTGAATCCTAATTGTGCAGCCCTGGACCAAAAAGACCACTTCGCAGCAGAACAAAAAGGACTGAACACGTGACTAGCACAAACCCATCTAATCCCGGGTCTGATATGCGCCTCGAGGCTGCAAAGCTGGACCGTTATTTCTGTGAACTCGAAATATGCATCTTCGAGCTTCTTAACCTCGAGGAACATATAAGGCCCAGGAGTAGATGCCTCCTCTGTCTAGTGTCCATATTCAATGCGCCGTTACACACACGAAGACACGCAAACAATAAGAATTGATGGATCTCCCTTACTCTTAACTGGGATGTGGAATGCAAAGCATAAAGAGCCTACCTTGACCTTTCTCCATTCCATACCTTGTGTACGATCAACTAAAGATACATAACCGGACACAATTCACCTTTGGTGTGGCATTAAGCCTAAGCTCACTTCGTGGGGATTGAACTGGTAACCACTGGTCCTTAACAGATAAAACCAGTTTGCACCCAATTCATATTTATCCATCCAAGCCAAGCACAGTATGGCCAGATGAAATCCTTCGTTTTCCTATTCTACTAGCTTGATCTATGAACAGAATTAAGTTCCCATCAGTTATGTGAATTAAAATTTCCATTTTCCTAAAAGCTGTACAATTGGGCACTTGATCTCTGAGATTGGCTGTCGTAATGCAGCACCGGATCTGTTAAACCACGGAATTATTTTCTAAAGATATAAGATGAGGAAGGGAAATTGCAGTTTGGCTTACCCTTGAACATTCCTGAGAGTCTGGTTGAGTCGCCAATCGAAATTCAAGCTGCTTTCCTTCTTGCGTTCTTCGTCTCTGGTAGACTTCATTATTCCTTTCCCTCGAAAATGAACAATATGTTTTTGTTTACATGTCTATAACAAACAACAGTCGACTATTACTAATACAGTCCGCCTCTACCCGGACCTTGTTTCTCCTTTCATTTCAATGAGATACCTCGATAAGGCGTAATGACGAGCATAATATTATATTTCGATATGGTAAATACTTCTTTCATATATCATACTTTGAAGTAAGCTTTAAATTTCTCATATATTTATTATAGTTAGTTTGAAGTCGACGAATAGTGGAACTTTACCTCCCTACAAATCATTAGTAGGTTATTTTAGGTAGTTAAGTTTTGTTTACATGCAATAAAGTTGTTATAGGATTAAGTTTTGAAGTTGTTGCAAGTTGGGGTCTTAAGATTGTGTTGACATAGGTTAGGTTAGTTATTGTTGGTTTTTTTTCTTTTTTGGAAAAGAAAATTTTCATTAGAGAAAGGGAGTGTAGCAATTAGTCTCCACCAAGTATTTGTCCGAGGAATGTTAGTGGTTCAAAACCTATGTTCCTTTGTTTGTCCTCATGTGTCCTTCCTAACAACCCAAATTTCATGGCAAGGGGCAACATTCATAGTTGTTGGAGTTGAACCAAAACAAGGTTTATAATTGCTAGAATTGAACCACAAAACTCTTAATTTTGCACCTTGAGGATTTTTATTGCTCTCGGCACTTGATAAATCTAGAGCTGAAATAGATTGCATGGCAGGTATATAACCTTAAAACAATGTTTGTGTTAGCTTAATTTAATTATTTTTTATGTTGAAGTGAGATGGTGTTAGTATGATGATAGAGTTCATAGCTTCCTACATACTAGTATAGATCCATTTTAAGTTCAGATATTACGCACTGAGAGGCATCAAAATGAAACCAAAGTACAAATTTATCGATGATTAAAGAATTCACAGTTAAAATGGATCTATGATCAAGCATATATAGAGGAGAGTGTTTGTGTGTGTATTATATCTAAAATAATACTTGGCTTTATAATTCTTTTATATATCAACTTATTTTTTTCATTTTTATTTATGAACATGAATGTTACACATTTCGTGTATATTGGGTTGTATAGTGCACTTTGCATCTCTCTATGCAATTAAAATAATTGTTTTATTTAAAAACGCAAAGAATGCACTAATATATGATAATATTGGGATTGCCAAAGAAAACATAGAATAAGTAAAAGGGTGTTAATAGGTGATTCCAAGAAAACTTCTTTATTATTCTTGTGGGGCACTTGGAACCTTTTTTTTGCAGAAAAAAAAACTTTAGACTTGGTATTTCTAGTAAGAAAATGAAGTGTCCATTGACTAAGACTCCAAGCATTTGATGTTCAAGACTTAATCAACCACTGTCGTATTAGAAAGCTACCAAGTATAGACTTTCAATATCATACTCAAACCATTCATATAAGTTCCCCACAATATCAAACAGACAAAATATAGACATGTTATAATATTCTTATGCTTACATATTAAACAACAAAAAACAAGGTCATAGAGATGAAGCACAATCTGGTAGCAAACTCGGAACCACAAAGCCTCATAGGACTAAAACCAAGTTTTTAGATATGAGGTCAACACACCTAAATTCCTATGGCATAAAATAATCTTCCTGCAATGGGAGCATCTTTTGAAAGGGTGACAACATTTGTGTCGAATTCCCTATAGATGTGGGAAAAAGAGATGTAATCAAAATGAAAATTTATCTCTATAATTCTTTTAATAATTAGCCCCAGTGATATATTATAAATATGGCATTTATTGTTTGCCTAATCAATAAGTAGCATGGGTCTCCCAACACCTGAAGCTTCATGACCCCTTTGTCTGCAATTGTTTTAAGAAGTAACCACATGTTAAGAAGTTCATCTTTATTGTTGGTTCCAAGACCTACTCCATGTTTTTAAAAAATAAAATGCATGGAAGAAATGTGAAGAATCACCCTAGCCTGGGATTTAGTTGTAGTGTCCCCATCCACCATTCTGACTAAAAAAAGGCGTAGTTATAAAATTTATGTTTCTAAATTTCACCCATGGATTATTATTCAAAATTATAATTTAAGCCACATATGGGCACCATAAACTAAGAAATGCATGTACATATACATGAGTATAAAACATAACATAATTAAAACTATATTTCACATACACTTCATGCATGAACCATCATATTCATAACAGGAAGTAAATAGAATCATTCAACATTCATAGACAAAGAGAAACTTATCTTATAACAAGAGAAGATCTAAGCAATTTTCTATCCAACTGTGGGTATCGGTTGTAGACACCACCTCCAAACTGAGCTATGAGGCCATCAAGGTGAAGAAACATCTACAAGCCTCTCTCTCTCTCTCTCTCTCTCTCTCTCTCTCCTCAAAGTACCCAACACTTACAGTGCTCTTCAGTGTGTAGAAAGAGTCCAATATGTTGTATGCTTTTAGAAAACCTCTTGAAACATTGATCCATGGCTTCTTAAGCATCTAGGAGAAATAAATACATAGTGGGTAGAGGTTCCTATCTTGTACAACCTCTATGCTCACGTACAACCATCCTCTTCACTCCCATGTTTGTGATTCCCTCTTCACAATGTAAGTTTATGGTTAATTTCATAGTCTGGCAATTGGTTGTGAAGAAAACAACATGAATGCTACATAGTGTATGAGTTTCGCATGGAAGATATGTGATAGAATCCAATGGAGACGAGAGGATTGGTGTAAAGACAACTGACATTACTTTTTACCATATGAGGAAGGACTCTTACAATTTTCATAAAAGTATATTCATCCCATGCTTCCATAACTACATGATAAGACTTTCCCACCAACCTCACATATACATTCAATGATTAGATTTAATAAGTCAAAGGGAAGTAATTAACTCATTTAAGGCACATGGAAGAAAATGGATGTGTTCTAAGGATGACACTTAACAAAAGAGGATTTCATATCTCATAGCCCCCCTTTCCTCTTCCCCTCTAGTGGAATCATAGCCCCTCTAGTGCTCTTTACATAGCCATCTTGAACCATTTTATTATTTTCCAACATAATATTTACATAGCTTTTGAGTCACCATGAAAATCCAACCACATTACCCATATAGAAGTATTTACATTATACATTCCTATCCATTCATTGGTAGAGCTTTGGCATTGAGTTCCACACTAGGAATCCATACTAACGTATCTACACCATTTTACATAATCCAATTTAATACATTCCAAGGGTCAAAACGGGGGGTATTACAATCTCCCCCCCTTAGAATAACATCATCCTTGATGTTTCCTCAAAATCAAAACAAAAATGGATACGCCTATCTCATGGCATCATTCATCTCCCATGTACCCTCATCGAGACCAAAGTGCTTCCACTGCACCTTTACATGTATGATGGCTCGATTCTAGAGCAATGTTACTTTCTTATCGAGGATGCATAGTGCCTCTATTTGGAACTCTTTCTCAGGTTCCACCTGAATCACATCCCAATCAATCTCATGGTTAGAATCATGTACATATTTCTTAAGCAAATAAATATGAAAAAAATTATAAGTTCTAGTGTTAGCAAGCAATGTAATTCTATATGCAACTAATCCTATCCTATCAAGCACTTCAAACGGCACACAATATCTTGGTGAAAAATTAGTACAACTTCCAAGCTCCAAGTAACTCTTCCTTGGCCTCACTCGGTAATAAACATGATCCTAAACATTGAAATCCCTATGCACTATATTCTTATCTACATAGATTTTATATCTATCTTGGGTTGCCTTCAAATTCCGCCTACCATTTCCTTAAGCATTTATGACCTAAGCACAATTCTTATCACTAAATTATCCCAACTCACTGGTTTTCTATGCCTTCTGCCATATAAAGCTTCAAATAGACTCATTCTCAATGATGCTTGATGCCCATTGTCATATGCAAACTCTACAAAGTGTAGATAATCCTCCCACCTTGTCCATCACATACATACAATGCATTATTCAATCACTTTATTTACTCTTTATGTTTGTCCACTATCTGTGAATGGTGGGAAATGGTAAAATTCAATTGTGTCCCCGAATCTACTGAAATACATTTCCAAAAGGTTAGATGTAAAATTTGTATCTCAATTGGATACAATTGCTTTAAGTAAATCATGCAATTTTAATATTTATTTCGTAAATAACATTGTTGTCTCATCAACATTGTAAGTAGATTTAATTGGAATAAAATGTGTTGCAATGGATAATTTATCCACCACACCATGATAGAATCGTGATTTTTTGAAGTAGTTGGTAACCCTGTGATAAAATCCATAGTTTCCACTTCTCATTTCAATTATTCAATTGGAAAAGGCTGCAATAAACCCGTTGTGTGTTGATGTCCATCCTTTACTTGTTGTAATTTCATAAATCTATAAATACACTCAACAACATCTTTCTTCGATCCTAACAAAAAATATTGTTGCAATGATGTAGAAATTGTTTTTTGGTATCGTAGATGTCTATAGTATGGAATTTTATATATTTCATCCATAATAATTATTCTTAAATTTGTACCATCAAGAATACACATTCTATTTATATAGGTAAGAAGTCCATCTTCCTCCAGATTATAACTTCCATACCTCTTTTCCAAACTCCATTGTTGTAATTTATCATTCCCTTGCACATAGTGTTCATCTTCAACAGGTGAATTGGCAATTATTTTCCTTAAATATGTTTGGCAATTACTACTAGTTACTATATGCATTACATGCATTTTTCTGTTGAGTGCATCAACCACTTTATTTTCACCTTTATGTCTTTTATTTCAAAATCAAATTCACATAAAATTTTACGCCATCTAGCTTGCCTTGCATTTAATGTTGGTTGTTCAAACAAATATTTCAGACCATAGTGGTCACTTCTAAGCTCAATTTTTTTTTCCATCAAACAATGCCTCCACATTTTCAAAGCATGCAATATGGTAGCAAGCTCTAGATCATGGGTAACATAATTTATTTCATGTCCTTTAGGTTTCTTGACTCGTAACATATCACATGATTGTCTTGCATAAGAACGTCTCCAATTCTCCATTTACATGCATCGGTACACACCATAAAATCCTTTTATGGATTTTCAATTTTCAAAATCAGAGCACTAGTAAAAAACTTCTTTAATAGCTATAATTTTTCATCACATTCTCAAATTTGATTTCCTTCTTTTGCAAAGATGTAATGGGGTGTGCAAACTTGGAAAATCCTTCAATGGGCCTCCTATAAAAACTAGAAATAGCCATAAATATCTCACATTTGTCACATTCTTTGGGGTTGGTCAATTTATAATGGTCTCAATAATTTATGGATCCATAGATATTCCTTCCTCTGAAATAATGTGACCCAAATAATGATTTTGTTTTTAGAGAAATCAAGTTTACTTAGCTTTGCATACAACTTATGCTCTCTTAGCACTTTCAAAACCATTCTTAGATGTTCTTTGTTCTCCTCTTCACTCGTATAATTAATAATAATGTCATCTAAAAAACTAGCACAAACATATCCAAGCACTTGTTGAAAGCATTATTCATGAGATACATGAATGTAGTTGTTGCATTAGTGAGACCGAATGGCACCACCACAAACTCATAATGTCCATGTCTCGTTCTAAAAGTTGTTTTGTGGATGTCTTCTTCCTTGATTCTGACTTGATGGTAACCAAACTTCAATTCAATCTTTGAAAATACCTTAACCCCTCTCATTTGGTCAAAGAGATCATCAATTCAAGGTAAAGGGTACCTGTTCTTCACTATAACCTTACTTAGATCCCTGTAATCCATGCAAAACCTAAGAGTTCCATCCTTATTTTTCTCAAATATCATTGATGCTCCCCATGGAGATACACTTTACCAAATGCATTTCTTTCTCATCAACTCTTGCAATAACATTTTCAGCTCTAGCAATTATGGGGTATTCATTCTACAAGGTGTATTGGACACTGGTGCATCTCCTAGCACAAAATCAATTGTGAAATCAATATCCCTTTTTAGAGGAAATCCTGGAACTTCATAAGGGAACAAATCACTGATTTATTGCAATACATGATAGTCCTCTAACTTGGGAACTTCATTTTATGATCTATCTAATACATGGGCTACATACAACTGACAACTTTTCTTTAGTCATTTATTCAATTGCAAAGATGAAATATGTCTAATAGAAACCATTTTTGAAATGTGCTTTACTATCCTTGGGTTTCCTTCTTCATCAATGCATTCAAAAGACTTGTTGTATTAGTCAAGTTTAACTCAATGTACTTCCAACCAACCCGTTCTAATGAGAACATTATAGGAAACAAGTGAAAAAATATTCAGATTTTCCCATGTGAAGAGTGTGTCCATCCCTAACAGATATTTCTCTGCCATTTCACTAACTTTTATATTATTTCCAATCGCTAGTTAGATCAACCATGATTTATTATGTCTTCTTTTCTCAAAAGCTAAAAATCTCAACAATTCTAGGAGTAACATAATTGTGAGTAAATCCAAGGTCAGTTAAAATAGAGATAGATTGCTTAGCAATATTACCTTCAACCTCATCCACAACTTATTTATAGTTTGCTTTGAGGTCCTCTAGTGCAACATAGATTCTAAAGATGATCCTTGCTACAACACCCATAGTTCCATCCTCTCGGATGTTGTAAACATGTTTGGCACCCCCTTTTTGATGTAGACAGTTTTCAAGCGAGTGCTCCTCTCCACGTCCTCAACATTGAAGTGGTTCCTTTGGCTTGTCTCCCATAAACTTAGTTGGCTTAGCCTCGCCATGTGATGGCTACCATGGGGACTTAACTTAGTGAACCTCTCACATAGCACGTGCGATCATGGGATATTAAAGAATACCCTTAATTTCCAGAGATATTGACCCAAACTCTTTTTGTTGAAACCCCGTCCCAATACTTAAAACCTCCTCCCCAACCCTTTTTATACCTCAATCCTTATAAACCACCCTACCCACCCCCACCTTAAACCCCTCATCCCCCCCAATACCTGCAATATATTGGTTCAATTTTTGATAATTTTAAAACCCACAATATGAACTAACATGATAGGATATTGGTCAAAAAGTAAAGCCCCGTGATGGCTGCCTTTGTTGATTTCTAAAACGAGGAGGCTCGAATCGTTTCCTCCTTTGATCGAATCTCTCCTTCTTCTTTTCCTTCAATGATGTATGTAATTATGGCTTGTGTTTGTTTTTATCATAGTGATACTCGACCTTCCTTATAGTCTCATCTAGAACTCGAGGTTCATCAAACTCGATTTGTTCCTTGTATGATTGATGTAACCCACTTAGAAAACATTGAATTTTTACCTTGTCATCTCTGATATGTTTAACATATCTCAACAATTTCAATAATCTATTTTCATATTCATCCATGGTCATCTGCCCTAGCTTTAACTCATAAAATTCTTTGATTTTTTCATCATGGTACCTATCAGAGAGGTAATTCTTCTTGAAGTACTTATTTAACTACTTCCAAGCTATATTTCTTTCATTTATTCTCTTGACTTGCCTAAGGTGATTCCACCATATTGATGCTCTGTCATTCAAATTAAATATGGTCACCCTTTCCTTCATGTTTCCAGTGTATTCATAGACTTAGAGATACTTCCTCATCCCAAGAAGCCAAGCTTCAACTTCTTGCCCATATTTCACTTCACCAAAAAGGTAGGGGGTTCAACTTTCCAAAATTCTCCATGTGAGCTATCCCTGATAGGCATCTTCTTGTTATTCTTGTGATATGAAAAACTTGGATTGTCGATAGATTCCTTAGAGGTAGATGAATCGCAACCAAAAAATTATGGAGCATATGTCCTATATCTAAAAATTATTCTTGTGCCATGAGACCTTTTGTAAGAATGTATCCTTGAGATACTCACACTCTTAACATCATTCTCTGAGTTTTCCATGTTGCATCTTCCTATGAATGTTTGTCAATATTTTTTGCATGGATGCATTTAGTTGTTCTATTCTTCTTGAGCTCTAATCAACCTTTCATTATTTGCTCTACAACTTTGTAAATCCACTCTTAGAATTCTCATGGTCTCTGTAATATATGGAGGAGTTACTTGGATTCTAGAGCCATTAGATGATGCCTCTACATTCTCAGCATGTATATCTTCTCCCATGGCATATGTTTCAACTTCATAAAGATCTTGTACATCATTCATGTCAATAGTTTTCTTGTCACAACCAAGACCAAAAACTTTCTAATTGCATTACCTTGAACAATGACCCCTAATTGTCTTGGATATGGTAATGTATCTACAAAAGTGTTCATATAAGCACACTTTCTAGTTGCATTGCATCCTACAAAAAATCATAAAATTAATTTTCATGCAATCTAGAAACTACCCATCTTGACATTTTTTGTCAAATCAAGGCTACAAGCTATTTTATGTTCAACATTTAGGAAAATCTGAAGCATTTATTCAAAATATGATTGAACATTTTGTTTCCTATGGATAAACTTTACAATGAATATAACCATGCTCTACTTCGTGTTGATGTTTGAGCAAAATTGGAGATGCTTGAACTTTAAATTTTTTATCAAACAATTTCAACACTTGTGAATTTCATAAATCAACCACATATGAATCTTTATATCATCCACATATGAATCTCATAAATAAATCAACCACATATATCAACTCCATAAATCCGCCACATAATCGGCTCCATAAATCAACCATGAGAGACAAGATATACCCTAGGAAAACCCTCCAAACACGAAGGATGAAAAACCCAACAATTCTTTGAGTATGATAAATAGATTTGTTGATAATGGTTTACAACACATAAAAATATTTCCCAATGAGATATATCACCACAACAATAGAGAAAAGAGATCCAATGCAACGTTGCAAAAACAACTGTATTGAACTTGCCATATGCCTAGCATATTAATAACAAGCCAAAAAACATGGCATGTAGAAGGTAGCACATACTAGGCTCGGTAAACACACTGAGAGAACCACATAGTGCATTCACAAGGAGGAGCTAACTAGAACTCCCTCCATGCAAACATTAGTGCCATTACTTTCCTCAGTTAGCTTTAATTGAATGTTCATTGTCTTGAACTTAAAGTGAATTGACTTGAACTGAATGTTAATTGGATTGGATTGAATGTTAACTTACTTGAACTGAATGTTAACTGACTTGAACTAAATGTTAACTTACTTGAACTAAATGAAAACCGACTTGAACTCAATCTTTCACTGACTATTGATCCCTTAGTTAACAGGCTAACTTAAGTGTCATCGTGATCCAGGAGGATATTGGTGGCCACCCACCTACTCCTATTGGACCCCCACCATTGTTTCTTTTAGTTTTCCAGTTTCCTTAATTGTAGCACAATTTACTATTTTTGGCAGTTTTCGGGTCCTAAACTTTTGGAGCCGTTTTGAGGCCCTAAACGACATTTTTTCGACATCGAATGGTCAAATAAATATAAGTTCGTTCCGGACTCGATATTTGTTGTTTATGGATGTAGTCCTTAAACAAATCTTTCTAATGATGTATCATGCGCGTCAAAGGGAGGTAGTCTACTAAAGTTACGACCCCGGGAAATTGATGTAACAAGTTACCCAACGGGGCCCACATTCTGGCGTTTCACCTCCTAGGGTTAGGTTTTTGGATGTGTAGGGTTTCCATTGTTTCTCAATAATATATAGGCCTTCGAGCCTCATTGTAACACAAAGTTCAGAGGCATGTAGCCGCCACATCTCTTCTCTGAGATAAGCTACCAGCACTCTAGCTAGTTTATTTCCATTCTGTATGTAAACAAGTTTCAGTTATTGATTAATGAAATGAAGTGTTATTTCCGCTGCATATTTGTTTCTATGGTTATTTGTGTATTTTGTTGCGTTCCTGCATAAATCCGGATCACATCAATGCTTCACTCTTAGTGCCATCCATGCATAATTTCTATTATTAACTTTTGCATGGATCTCTTCAGTTCAATGATGCATGTTGATTGATGAACATTAAGCTCTTATTTACTTAAATTATTACATTCATTAATAGTTCAACTGATGATTTGACTGATGCATTCATATTTTACTGAATCTTTATAACTTGAGTTCACTCAGACATTTGCATGGGCAATTTGAATTCTCTTTCTCTATGTTTTATCTCATTATCATTAAATAATTAATGCGTGGTCCATATGTGTATTATTTATTCACCTTATCATATCATACTCAAAAGAATTATTCCATACATACTGATGATCATATATATTACCCCGGACCATATGGTCATATGATAAAGTAATTCACTCTAGGGGTAGCTAATCCCTAAAGGAGAATTATAGCACTTAGTGACCATGGCTAGCAATATATCACATAGTATAACCACATCAACAAATGGAGGTCCATGGTATTGATACAACACAAGACTTCAATCTTGATACAACACTAGATCATCTCCACAATTGGAGATCTATTCTCATAGGGTACCTTGTGTGAGAATACTTGACTTGATATTACTCACAATTCTAGTCTTGATATTAGTCACAAGCTTTACAATACAATATCACCACCTCAGTAATATGAGGATACATAGGACTAGATATGACTCACAAGTTCAGAGAATGACTCATGATGTTGTACAAACAACGCTCCCTCTCAGCAAGGGAGGCATTCTCTGCTTTACCAGGAATTTCCTTCAATACCAAGCTTTATCTCAGAAGTATTTCAACCTCATCACTAACAACAGCTTATTCACAAATTTGCAATTTTCTTATCAATAGCTATGTATTGAAATTTTATTTTTACATGACCATGACTCGATGAAGTAAAACTCCATCTCAATGTGTTCTATCATAACACATTGGGTTTTTCAGAAAGATTGACTATTAACACCGAATAACTATAGGCTTCAAGTTTTTCACCCTAGTAGGTAGCATCCCAAGCTACACTATTCCTCCACAAGTCGTAAAATCCGCAAAATACATTTAGCTTATGTAGTACTAACCGCAATACATATAACTAATCCTAATATATATAATAGGTCTATTTTGTATCAAGATACAATAAAGAACCTATTCTAATGTACCTCAAATGTACTCAAACATATCATAGTACCCCACATAGCCAACTGTATGGCTAACTCTCCAAGGGTTTTAACTGTTCTCTGACATTCTAGACTATAACTCTTCTTGAGTATCAAATAGTCTCCGAGACTTTGACCATGTCTCTTCTTACGTGGATTTTCTCCATAATATATCATAGCCCATGGTTGTCTGAGTTATGTACCATGACCAACTAGTTTGGGGTTTTTTAATTGTTATTTCCCATGAAGATACATCAATACCCCCTCTTCAACTAGAGGATTCCTTTTATACTATACAAATATTTTTCTAGATAGAGGCTTAGTAAATATGTTGGCAATTCCGCTCATCTGTGGATATGTACAAGAGTTACACAACTTCTTTATGCACCATGTCTCGAATATAACTAACTAGGAACTTTGTATAGTTTCACTGCTTTGCAATATGCTCTATCTGAGAAACATCTTTGGTATGATCTTTCTCGATCATTGAACTAGTCAGAATCCATATGTCTATGAAACTAACTTTAACTAACCAAGACATGTTTAAATCCACATACACATGTGCCAAGTGGGTAACACAACACATGCTTCGTTGTACATGTTTTCATACTGATTATAAAGCATATAACCGATCCCGTGACATGTATACGTATATCTAACATCTATGAGATCCTACAAATCTGAATAAGAATCAGATTTAACTTCATGTGTGTGGTCATGGATTTATAATCCATTGTTCTTGAATCCTTTCAAGAACTCTACTGAACATTTTCTCAACATAATAATATCTTATCTAATGACAATTACACCTTTAAACATAAGAGTCATCCAAGATTCTTACATATAGATTCCTTATGAATATGAGTGCCATACATGGCTTCTACATAGCAGGAGGTGAATTTAACTAGTTCCACTGGTTTTTATAGGAGCTACCAAATCTAGCTTTTGCCTCTCATCATCTAGGATGTGAGAATCATAAATTTGAGTCCTCCATCGTGGAGAATCATACTCCTCTATATCTAACACATATATGAATATAATTAAGATAAATACATTACCTTTAGGAGTCCTTACATTTATCCAAATAGAATTAGGGCTTCTATTTCGTCTTCTTTCTAAGAAACATAGGAACCTCCCGATTTGCTCTCTTTCAGGATCAACCATCCGAATGACTCCATGTCATTCTCTTCTTGTAGGTCAGGGAATATGTTTTTCCTCACGAGAAAAATGATTCAAATGATTAATAACATTACATAACCAAGAAATGTAATCACTTTCAACATACTGGCAATGGTTCACACAATTATGTACATAGACTAAATCAATGTTTTGACATAACTCCATTCATTTGTTATGTGATTTTTTGCAACCCTATATCAATCCTATATAAGTATATATCGGTCCCACATAAGTATTATATCGGTCCTATATTGTATCACATAATATGGACTCATGAGATCGACAATATGCTAATATAAGACAAACAATGATGTATATGCTCAACACAATTCCAAAGTCTAGGAATATAGATCTCTATATGATAGTCATGAAACATATTCAAAAACCTTTAGATCTGATTAATAACAACATATAATAATCAAAATATAAATTACTTATGTTTTATTGATTTATGTGGGCTTCCTCTTGATCTCTCCACCCTTGCGGAGAAAACCAAAGTCCTTATTTATTCACTTGAATGGAAGAGATTCTTTGTAGTGAAATGCGTTCTCCCTTTATTCATTCTTATTGTGACAACAAGATTCTCCTCTTTAGCGTACACAACCTTGCTTTGGATGTGCCCCTCTTCTTTACTCAAGGCCTTCCTCTTGAAAAGATTGGTGAGTGTATCAAACACTCCCTTGCGGTCTTCAATAGAATGATCATAGACATGAGATTGTCCTTAACAGAATCAAAGATGATATGCTTGGAATTTTCTTGATTCTTATTGAAGTTGATTCACCCATCATTGATGGTAGGCTCCTCTACCACTATGGATACATAACCATCAAGGTTATGCTCTTCAAGAATATTCAACACCCTTGCCTTCCATGTGTTGAACTTGGAAGTACCTTCAAAACGATCTTCTGGCCAAACAGATATTGATGTTATGTCTAAAATATTTTGCTCAACTCTTCAAGATCTGTGTAGGCTTTGCTATCCTGGTAAAACTAATCTCTTTCACACCCTATGCTCTAATACCATGCTGATGTTTGAGCAAAATCGGAGATGCTTGAACTTTAAAACTTTTATCAAACAATTTCAACACTTACGAATTTCATAAATCATCCACATATGAATCTTTATATCAGCCACATATGAACCTTTATATCATCCACATATGAATCTCATAAATAAATCAACCACATAAATCAGCTCCATAAATCAGCCACATAAATCAACTCCATAATTCAACCATATAAACCAATCAACCATGAGAGTCAAGATATACCATGTGAAAACCCTACAAACACGAAGGATGAAAAATCCAACAATTCTTTGAGTAAGATAGATAGATTTGCAGAGAATCGTTTACAACACATAAGCATATTTTCTAATAAGAGATATCATCACAACAATAGACAAGAGAGATCCAATGCAACCCTGCAAAAACAATTGTATTGAACTTTCCATATGCCTAGCATATTAATAGTAAGCCAAAAACCCTAGCATGCAGAAGGTAATGCACAAGAGGCTCAATAAACACACTGAGAGCACCACATAGTGCATTCACAAGGAGGAGCTAACTAGAACTCCCTCCATGCAAACATTAGCACCCTTACTTTCCTCAATTAGCTTTAAAATAATGTTCACTTTCTTGAACTTAAAGTGAACTAGCTTGAACTGAATATTAACTGGCTTAAATAGAATGTTAACTTGCTTGAACTGAATGTTAACTGACTTGAACTAAATGATAAATGACTTGAACTCAATCTCTTACTGACTACTGATCACTAACTTAACAGGATAACTAAGTGCCATCAGTGCTTCACTCTTAGTGCCATCCATGCACAATTTCTTTTATTAACTTTTGCATGGATCTCTTTAGTTCACTGATGCATGTTGATTGATGAACATTAAGCTCTTCTTTACTTAACTAATTACATTCATGAATAGTTCAACTGATGCGTTGACTAAGTCATTGATTGAGGCATTCATATTTTACTTACTCACAAGTCTAGTCTTGATATTACTCACAAGGTTTACAAGACAACATCACCACCTCAATCATATGAGTATACATAGGACTTGATATGACTCACAAGTCCAACTTGATATTACTCACAATTACGGAGAATGACTCTTCATGTTGTACAAACAAAACTTTGGTCATAGAGCTAAAAGTTATAACCTTTCAAAATTACCAATTTTGCTCAATTATGCACTTTTCCTATAGGTGCATTTCGTTATAGAGACCGACTTCAACCACTTGTAGAAGAAAATCTACGGGGACCATACTTATTTTGTATTGGGTACTAATAATAATCTTGACAGTAAGTACTCAACAACTTTCAGATCATTAATCTGATGCAATAGTCAATTTCTATAATTTTTTGGAGTTTGCTACTTTGTCATTTTTATTTTTTTTCCAGATTTAGAATATTTTCCAAAAATTGTTATCTCCGAAACCGAGCATTTATAGGAAAAATATTCTATGCAAAATTACCTATATTGATCAGGAGGTAAAATTTTAGAATCATAAAAAAAATCCAGTTTTGAGCTCTTTGGTCACTTTCTCCTTCTGTAAGGTTTTCAAAATCCCTAAAAAGTACCACAAAATAGTGGATTTTGGCTTATTTATGTATCTCCACTCCACACTTCTTGGAATTTGGTCAAAATATCCCTAGGATTTCTATGTGCTTGGTCAAGGTCTGCACCTTAAAATTTTCAATCCCCACTAGGACCCTTGTCAATCAACTGGGTATTGGTCTTCAAAAGTCAAATTTTCACATTTTCTGGAAGACTGGAGTTAAACAAACCCATATATTTGTTTAGAAATTTTGTAGTCCTCCCCACCGTATAAAAAGACCAAAAATATACTTGAATATAACGATATTTGCTCCTATTATTACCAAAACAAAATTTTGGATTTAAACTTCATTTAGTATTTTTTTCGTACTATTGATGTGGCAGGTGGTGACGAGGCTCTATGTCCACTTGGACTCTATGTGGCATCCTCTGGATTTGACATGGCATGCTTCTTGGTCTCCAACTCCTATGTCATCATGATTCCCAAAAATTCCCACGCCACAATTTTTAACCTCTACAGAGGAAAACCCATGAATGATCAAGATCTGTGAATCTCATATTCCAAAATGACCTAGGTCATTCACAGTATTTCCACGCTTTCCATGTCTCATTCTTCTCCCTTTGTGTGAATGATCTAGATCTCAAGATCTTATGAACCTGACTAAATCTCAATCGTTTGTGACCTTACCCCTTTTATTAAATCCCATTCATTTTTCTATGCATAAATGCTCATATCAAATAATGTAGCATCCACAACCAAATCTCAATCATTTGTGGGATTTCTCCCATATTAACTCTTGATCACTTAGATTTTGCATGAACAATCAAGATCACTTTATCAGACTTGCGCAATTTAATCCCAATCATTCGCAGCAACATCCCCATATTAACTCCTGATCACTTGGGATTTGCGTGAATGGTGAGGATCTGTTGATGGTAGATGCTTGGTTCAATCCGGGTCATTCATGCAATGAACCCTTCGGTTATCATTCAGTCACCTATCATTTCACAAATGCGCACAATTTAATGATCTAGTACATGTTATGATCTCAATCGTTAATCATCTGTGAGCTCTCAAACGAGACAACGAACCCAACTACTCGACATTTTTAACCTCTATTCACTAATGGAATGGGTTTTTTCATCGATTCTCAAATCATCCTTGAACAATCTGTCATTCCTAGTTATATCCATGAGATTTAATCCATAGGCTTTATAAAAACACCATCTAATAACTAAAACCATGATTTTCATAAAAAAACATTTCATCAAACACTTCATGGATAAACTTTGATTTATGCCTATAACTAGTGATAATGTCCTATACAACCACATTGTTGCAACCAAGAGCTCTAATACCACTCTATAATGTCCTCATCCATAATTTTGACTAAATGATGAAGTAGCAATGAATTTCATGTTTCTAAATTTTTCCATATGGACCATTATTCACATTCATAACTAATTTAAGCCAACCGTGGGCAACACAAACTAAGAAATGCATGTACAAGTGCAGGAATATAAAAAACAATAGAATTAAAACTATATTTCTCACACAAATCATGCATGAACCAACATATTCATAACAGGAAATAAATATAATCATTCCACAAATTATAGAGACAAAGAGAATACTTGTCTTTTAACAGAAGAAGGTCCAAGCAATTGGTTGGGTTGGAATAATTGTCCACCCAACTATTGGTATTAGCTATAGATACCACCACCAAGCAAGGCTATGAGTCCACTAGGGCAAAGGAAGCACCTAAATGATTTTCTCTCTCAACCCAAAACCCATTGCTTTCATGCTTAGCCAATCTGCTCATTATTGGGCACTACAGGCATATCATTCAACCATCCTAGGCATAGAACTATTTTCCATTGCCCCACACAACACAAGTAATGCCTACTCTTTCTCTGCTGAATAGCCCTCGGAGTACCCGGCCCTTGTAATGCTCTTCATTGTGTGAAAAATGAGTCTAACCTGATGTATGCTTTTAGAAAACCTCCTATAACATCAATTCACACCTTCTCAATCATCCAAGACCAACAAATACACATTGGGTAAAGGTTCTTGTTTTTCCTAGCCTCTATGTTCACCTACAACCATCCTCTTCACTTTAATGCATGCAATTCTCTCTTCATAATGTTAATCTATGGTTAATTTCATAGTTTGGCAATTGGTTACGGAGAAGGATACTTAGTGTATGAATTCTACATGGAAAATAGTGATAGACTCCAAAGGATATGAGGGGATTGGCGAAAAAATGACTAACACTACCTATGACAATGGAAGGAATCACTTTTAGGATTATCACAAATGTATAATCATCCAATGATTCCATAACTACATGAGAAGACTTTCCTACCAACCTCACACATTCATTCAATTATTGGATTTAATAAGTTAAAAGGTAATAATTGGATCATTTAAGGCACATGGCAGAAAATGGACGAGTTATAAGAATGACACGTGGCTAAAGAGGATTTAACATCCAATAGGCCCCATTTCATCTTCCCCTCTAATGGAATCATAGCCCCTCTAGTGCTATTTACATAACCATTTTGGACCTTTTTATTATTTTCCAACATAATATTTACATATATCTTGAGTCATCATGAAAAGCCACCTAGATGGCCCATATATAAATATTCACATTATAC
Organism: Pseudotsuga menziesii; assembly: GCA_001517045.1. Taxonomy (NCBI): domain Eukaryota; kingdom Viridiplantae; phylum Streptophyta; class Pinopsida; order Pinales; family Pinaceae; genus Pseudotsuga; species Pseudotsuga menziesii. The sequence goes on from LPNX011156737.1 coordinate 310,480, forward strand.
ATGCCTATCATTTACTATTTGGGCTTTGGCCTTGAGTTCTGCAGTAGGAATTCATACTAGCATATTTACACCATTTTATATAATATGATTTATTATATTCCAAGGATCAAAACTGGGGGTATTACAATGTTAGGATATGAAGCTAATATCTAGATATTTAATATCCTTCATGTAGATCCCTTGAGTAAGGTTACACATTGTTCATATGCGTCGAAGGTAGGTGTGGGGGTGGGCCTTCGCTCTTTGATGGTTCGGGGGTGAAGCCCCCAAGGAAATTTTTTATAGACCCTTATAGTGTATATTATGATTCCTTCTTGAACTCTCATATGTATGTATAAAAGGGGAGTGACCCCCTGGTAGTGTAACACAAGAAAAATAGAAGAAAGCATTGTAAGATTTTTTCCGAGTAATAATAAAAGATAAACTTTGTCTTTTACCCGTGCTTTTACCTACATATAGAAATGTTTCCACGTAAATCTCGTGGTCAATTGTTATTGTTGTTTGCTCTTTTTTTTATACTAATATATAGTATGAAAGCCTAGAAAACTCACACCCATATGGCTTATCTGCTACTGGGAGTTGCAACAATGATAGGAGGTTTAACCAAGTTCGAGATTGAGAAGTTTGATGGCAAGAATTTCTCCTTGTGGAATATGAAGGTGGAGGATTTATTGGTTCATAATCACCAAGCCCTAGCCTTGAAAGGAATTGGGAAAAAAGCGAGTGGCGTGACAGATGAGGATTGGATAAAGATGGATAGAAAGGTAGTTTCTACAATTCGACTTTTCCTAACAAACTTTGTCTTGTTCAATGATGTTGAAGAAAAGACCATAGAAACCCTTTGGGAGAAACTTGGGAAGTTGTAAGAGTCTAAATTGACAACAAATAAGGTTTTCTTCAAGAAACAAATTTTTCATATGAGGATGAAGAAGTGTTCAACTGTGGCAGATCATCTAAATGAGTTTAATACCCTAATCATCGAATTGATCTCAAATGGTGTAAAGGTAGAGGACGCTGACAAATCAATCATTTTGCTTTTTTCCCTCCCAGATTCCTACAATCATATGGTGGTAACCATTACCAACTCATCACTAAGAACTCTAAAAGTTGATGATGTGGTAGTTGATTTACTAGGAGAAGACTTGACACAAAAATCATCTTTGGATCCCTCTACCAGTTATTCAAGCCCCATTTGTGAGAGGACAATCTACTGAAAGGGGTCAACAAGGGAGATCACAGTCCAGATCTGAGTCTAGAGGATGCAAGAAAGGGAGTTGCTGGAATTGTGGGAAACTAGGGCACTTGAGGAAGGACTATTGGTATTTGAAGAGGAAAAAGAAGGATGAAATTCTAGATCAACCATTAGCTAAAGCGAGTACAATAGATTCAAAAGAGATGACAACATGTGAGGCTTTTTGTCTCAATAATGACAAAACTCTATTATATGCTTGAGTTTTGGACTCAACTGCATATTTCCATACGTCTCCTCATAGAGACTGGTTTGTTAAATATCAACTCTATAGTGATGGAATGGTCTAGTTGGGTGATGAAAATCCTTTAGAAATTGTGGGAAGATGTGAGATTAAGATCATGTTGAATGATGACCAAGAAAGGAAGTCGTGTGATGTACAATATGCATTAAATCTACCAAAGAATTTTCTCTCAATCAAGATGATGGATAAGTTGAGGTATTCTACTACCTTTGGTGACAATTGATGCAAAATTACCAAAGGAGACCTCATGGTAGGAAAAGGAGAATCTCATGGGAGCATGTATTATTTATGCGGTAATACAATGGCAAATCATGCAGCAACGACAAACTCGAAATGTTTTGAATGTAGTGATGATGTTGACTCAATGACTTGGACACATGAGTGAAAAAGGTTTGAAAATTTTGCATGATCGAGGTATGGTTTCTAGATAAACATAAGAGACTTTGATTTATTGAAAGCTATGGTAAAAATTATGATCTTTTGCAACTTATTCATTATGATATATTTGTATGAGTCCCCACTATGTCCATAAATGGTGCTAGATATTTTCTTACTTTTATAAATGCTTATTCTAGAAGAGTATGGATGCATTTTCTTAAAAAAGGCAAAATCCTTTGAGAAATTTAAATAGTTCAAGGCACGAATATAGAAAAGTTTGGGAAATCTATTTTATGTCTAAGATTTGATAATGGAGGAGAATATTATCCCAATTATTTTGGTAAATTTTGTACACACGAAGGAATTAAGCAACACAATATTGTTGCATATACACCACAACAAAGCATGTGGTTGAGTGGATGAATCACCGCAAGAAGGATGCTCACCGCATCTAGGTTGGTAATTAATGGATTTTGGGCAGAGGTTGTTAAGACAACTATGTATCGGATTATCAAATTTCCTACAACCGAATTGGATGGAAATATTCCAGAAGATGTGTGGTGTGGTAAGCCAATTGATTATTCTCATTTGTGTATTTTTTGTTGTGATGCATTTTTCCATGTGTCTAAAGAAAAGAGGTCCAATCTTGACCCAAAGTCAAGGAACTATGTTTTACTTGGTTATAATAATACAATAAAGGGTACAAATTGTGGGATCCTACTGACTACAAGGTAATGTTAGTCGAAATGTTATTTTTAATGAAAATTCCATGCAAAGGAAGGAGGTATAACTGACACCTGAGATTGTACTTGTTAAAGTAGAAATGTGTGAAGATGAAATGAAGCTTCTAATAAACATGAACAACAACAAGCTCAACAACCACAACTCAGAAGATCTACATGTCCCAAGTCTATTAGAGCAAATTTTGGGTCTAAAATGGGCTTCATAAGAAAAAAATCCATATCTGAGTTGGAATTAAAAAACAAATAGAATTTCAAGAAAATGGATCAACAATTATCATTGAGTTGGACGTGTAGAAGTCAAAGAATATGATGTGTCACTTTTTTTTATTTGGAAATAGTTAATTACATATAAAACTCACTTTGGTTATAATACCAATAAAATAGTTTAAATATTCTTGAAATACTAGATATAGAATCTTTTATATTATCACTACCTCCAACCATTATAAAAATAAATATCATATTAATTAAAATCATAATGAAATGATCTCAAAATACAAAAAACATTATATATATAGCTCGGTGGGTTAGCTCAAGTGGTTGAGAGTCTCGGGGTCAAATCCCCAGGTGGCTATGCAGGGAAATATAGCCATGTTTCCACTTTGATATTGGGCTCCCAAATACTTCGTAAAATCAAAATGTTCCTCCACGAATTGAAAATATCCTTTGTTGCATCTTATCCCAATAGTTATAATAAATAACAAAAAAACAACGAAGACGTGATTAGTACCTAAAGGAAATTTCCATGTAAATAGGTATTTCTTTTCACGTTGACTAAATCCTTTTACTATTTTCAAAAGTTTTACTTCAACCATGCTACAACCTTCTATATAAGGGACACTATAGGTATATCAAGCTTTGCAGGTGGAAGGTTAAATAAATGGAAGGAAATTATTTGTCCATCGATAAACCATTAAAAGGAAATTCATATTATAAGTTAGGCGCCCTATAATAAATAGTCAATAATAAGAATAAGTAAAACATAAGTTTATCCTGTTCAAAATGTGGTCCAAGATTTTGATTGCTCATATGAAATGCCCAACACTACATATTTGACCTTGACTATCACCTTTCATGTAAATTGCAAATTTTCTTTTGTTCTTTCTCCGCCTTAAAGAACTCAACACCCAGGTTGTCTACATTAAAAAGGTGCAAAGCTAAAGGAGGATGAAATATATGAGTATGTTGTTTTTTTTTCCAGGGGAAAATATTAGTTCCTTGTTATTTCATTGAAATCAAAGGTAACTTAGTTACAACTTCAGCTATTGTTGAGATCATGGAGAAGATACAACTATGTTCATCCTCAACAGACAGAAAACACTGATTAACTTCACAGGCATACTGGACAAACCTTCAAAGGAAACACTTACAATCTAGGAAATCTTGACTTCATCCACAGCACTAACCTTCAAACAGATAGAGAATTCAATTCTAATACTGAAGTAGCTAATCCAAAGAAGCATTAAACAAGTGATATTAGTAATATGAGGGGATCATCCACCTCAATCATCCAAAGGATGTCAATAGCAGCAGCACATAAAAGGCTCAAGTGCTAAGGGCTAAAAAAGCTATAAAGAGCCCTGATCAGTACATTCACCATCAGTGAATTCAGTAAACTGAAAATGGCCTGAGGCCAAGGTTAATGCTTCTTTGGATAAACTATCAGCCTTAGTATTGTGTTCTCTATAAATGTGAACAACTTTTAGCTTGATGAAGTAAGGTTCCATATCACAAATACATTGACACCATCCATCAAGTGCAAGTAAAGTAAGTGTTGATATTCTATGGTACCAATTAATGATGGCAGTGGAGTCACCATGAATGCGTAGAGTGGGAAGGCCCATGTATTTAGCACAATGAAGAAGTGTCCATAAAGCAAGTAGTTCAGATCTGGTGTTTGTACTTAGACCAACACCCAATTTGAAGCAGAAATAGTGGTCCGGGCTGATCAAAAGATGAACACCTATACCTCCAATTTGATTGGCTGAAGCCCCATCAAAGAAGCCAATAGGATAATCTAAAATAGGTGCCAATCCAATAGTTCTCCTTTTAATTTTCTGCCAAGACAAAACATGATAGAGCTGAAGTTGTTCCCTGATAGTATGTATAACAAAGTGAATATCAGGCAATTTGTCTTCAAATAAACATTTGTTTCTTGTCAGCCATATTTGCCAAGTCAAAAAAAGAGGAAGATAACTAAGATTATTTCCTTTACTGATCCAAGAAAATACATTATGTGTGTAGTTAGTCTCTTTCCAAAAAAGTGGAATGCTAAGAGAGGATCTAATGTGAGCTGTAACCAGTCTAGTAAAGCTGCAATCATGAAATAGATGATCAACTGATTCAGATGATGATCTGCACAGACATCACCAATTCAATCCAATCCAACCTTTTTTTATTAGGTTGTCCCAAGTATGAACCTTATTTGATAGACAGAACCAATTAAAGCAAATAATCTTCAGTGGGATGTGAAATTTCCACATAATGAAGATAGTATGTTGTTACACATAATGAAGATAATTTTTGGGAGGTCAATGATGAAAGAGGCATTAGAGTTGGCAGGGCAAGATCCTTGGACTCAAATTCCATAGCTCCCATTTCGAATTGAAGTGTTCTTAACCTTCACATAGCGGATACTATCTTGAATCTCTCGAATCAACGAGGCAAACCAGGATAGCTTCTGCATTCATTTCATATGCAGTTTGGTAACGACTTATATTAGTGACTCTAAATCTTAGATTTTCGGTTAGAATTTAAATAAAACAAACTAGAAAAGATAGAAAATGTAGAATATTTAGACCACTCCCTTCTCTTATATTATTGTTATATCATATGTTAATAATTTTGAAAATACCATTACAATTTATTATTTAATTAGAATTAGAATTATTTCTTGAGTTTTAAATTTAATATTATTAAATATATAAAAAATGTTATTACATTTAAACAATTATAAGTTATTTTAAATATATTGTTATTTAAATTTAAAAACTTTACCATTACATCAATTATTGTGTGCACAAGAATCTAAATCTTCCACTATTATTTGCAATCCTTATCTCTTAACTCTATACTAATCCAACATGTTTTTCCAACTATCATTAATGAGATAATATAGATTAACCTTTATTAGATAACACCACTAACATAGTGTGATGTGGCATATACTTAGTGTTACATGCCATTTTTAATATTTTCCTTAGGAGGCCCATTTTTAATCCCAAATTTGCTCTAATCTAGATGTCCAGAAAGGTATTCTCCTAATTTTCAGTCTTCTTTTTCTTTGTTTTTTTTGACAGAAGCATAGGGGTAGATTATATTAGTGCCGGTATTTAGCTACCGAAAGCTTGATACATAGATATTCAGCTACAAATATGCCGAGCCAGATCGGCTTCGTGTCATTATATCTGTCCGATGTTGGATGGGTTTTTTTTTTTTTTTGATACGGTCTGCCATTCGCTGCTTTGGCCTTGCTCGTGGTTTCCCGTCTGACCTTGTGTTTCTTCAGCATCGGCAATATCAGCCCAGTTTGAGACTCCCTGGGTTGGCTTTGGCGACGTGGGCAGAGGTATTTCTACTGGGTCTGTTCTCTGAGCAAGTTCTTTGGGGGCGGAATCGGCTTCCTCTTCTGGTGCCGGGGACTTCCTTTCAACTTGCTTCTCCGGAGGTGCTTCTTTCCACCAAGTGGGCCTTTGGCTTCGGGGCAATCTTCTTTTCCCTGATGATTTCTCGCAGTTACGGGCTATATGCCCTGTTTCAAAGCAGACCCTGCATCTGAAGCAGAGATTCTCGTAATCGATCTTCTGGGTCCAAGAGTAGCCCTTGCCGAGGAGATTGATTTCTGCTGGGAATCCATTTTTGAAGTCCATTTCTACACAGATCCTTGCAAACGTGGTTCGTTCTATACTCTCATCTGGACAATTGCAAAGAAATTTCCCGAGACCGTTTCCAATAGACTCAAGAGATTTTCCCTCCCAGAAATGCAGGGGAAGAGAAGGGAGTCTCACCCAGACCGGAACGGTGGAGATGGAGGCCGTGGATGGGTTAAAGTCAGGGGTCCATGGCTTCATGGACAGCCCTGCTCTGCCCCAGAACCACGGCCCGGAGCTAGAAACCTTGAATCTATCAGCATTGGAATCAAAAATAGCCACGAAGAAACCCTTGGCACAAGGGCAAGCAACAATCTCACCATCAACAAGAGGAGACCAAGCAGAAGAGATCCAGGATCGGAGATCTGCCAGGCTAGGCCAGAAGCCATTGAATCTGCAAACCAAAGAAGTCTTGCTTAACTCAGAAGCAAACTCCAGGGCTTCATCCGGCATCTGGATGGATATTGCTGGGGCTTCCGGAATGGCAGCGGGCAAAACAGAGGACTCCCCCCGACTAGAGGCCACTTCTTTGAAAGAAGGGCAGACCCTTCGTTGAGAGGCCTGAGAGTTGCCAAGAGAGAAAACCGGATCTGAAGGAGGAGGGCCAGCGCTGATCGGGGCAGCCACGGAGTTCATGGCGGCTGCAACAACAATCGGAGGGCGAGCTGGAGGCCGCAAGGGCGATCTGGAGGGCGATTTGGAGGCCGCCATGGCAAAGGCCACACTGGGATGTGCCGCGAGGGTGGACTGGAGCCGTGAGAGTGCTGGAGGGGCGGCAGGAGGCCGAAGCCCTCAGCAAACCTAGACGCGAGCTTCAAACGCCGTGAGCTCGCTCCCCGTCCTCGTCTTCCTTATTGAAGCATTTCCTTGTTGCTGAACGCAAGGGCACAGATCTTCTTCTTTTTCTTTGTTAATTGATGATAGTGAACCTAGTTCATTTTAGGAAGCTAGAGAATACGAGAACCTAGATAAATGGAGGAAAGTGATGGACAAAGAAATGAGAGCATTACACAATAATGAAACATGAGAACTTGTGGATATCCCACTAGGAAGAAAAGTTGTTTGAAATAAGTTGGTGCATAAAGTAAAGTAAAACAATGATGGGTTGCTTGAACATTATAAAGCTCGCTTGGTACAAAAAGGTTATGTGTAGAAATCATGTATAGTTTTTAATGAGATATTCACTCAAATTGTGAAGCTTACTACTGCAAGGGCTTTACTTGCACTTGTAGAAGCACAATTAGAGTTGGAACAACTTGATGTAAAAACTAATTTCGTAGATGGTGATCTTGATGATGAAATTTATGTGGATAAATCTAAGGGCTATAAAGAAAGAGGCAAAGAGCATTTTGTTTGTAGACTCAATGAATATCTATATGGATTGAAATGGGCAACAAGGACGTGGTACCAAAGATTTGACGCCTTCATGAAGATCAAGGTTTCACTAGAAGTGAAGCTGACCATTGTGCATATTATAAGAGGTTTGATGATGGCATTTTTATTATCTTACCGTTGTATGTTGATGATATGTTAGTTGCAATCTCCAGCATGAAGAAAATCATTGATCTCAAGGCTCAATTGGCTAGGACATTTGTAATGAAGGATTTAGGAGCAACAAATCATGTTCTAGGGATGAAGATATACATGGGAGGAATATGAAGGAAGATCTAGTTAAGTCAAAGGTTGTATATAGAAAATATTATACAATGCTTCAATATGTAGAATGCAAAACTAGTTAACAACCCACTTCTTGCACATTTTAAGTTGTCTTATGGACAGTGTCCTAGGACAAAAGCAGAGAAGACAAGCATGTATCATGTACCATTTTCATCAACAATAGGGAGCCTCTTGTTATCCATGGTGAGCACTAGACCAGATATTGCTCAAGCAGTGGGACATGTTATCCAGTTCAATGAGAATCCTCATAAGGAGCACTAGAATGTTTTGAAGTGGATACTCAGTTATTTAAGGGGCACTTCAAAGCATGTTATTTTCTACATATAAGAATATTTACAAATTAAAAATTTTACATATTCTAATTTTGGTGGAGATTGAGATGAACAAAAATCTAGGATATACTTTCACACTTGCTGATGGAGTTGTAAGTTGGACATCTAAGTTGTATCTAGTGGTGACTTTATCAACCACAAAAGCATAATGTATGGCAGAAACAAAGGCAAGTAAAGAGGAAATATGGCTAATGAAATAGATGGATGAATTCAAGATGATGCAAGGGAAAATCACTTTGCATTGTGATAGTCAAAGTGTTATTCACTTAGTGAAGAATCCAACATTTCATGATCACACGACACATATTGATATTAAGTACCATTTCACAAGGAAAGCAGTGGAAGAAGGTATGATCTTGTCAGAGAAAATTGATATTGGTGAGAATACTACATATATGCATACAAAATAAGTTAATAAAGAGAAGTTTGAATGGTGTAAAAATTCTCTAGGCTTGCTGAAAATGTGATGAAGGTAGCATTGGGCAATGTCACTCGGGTGTAAAACATTGCAATGAACTTCATGTATATTGACCTCAAGTGGGAGAATGTTAGGAGACGAAGATAATATCCATATCTCCAATATCCTTCTTGTAGATCTCTTAATTAGGTTTATGTGTTGCTTGTATGCATCTAGTGTGCGAGGGCAGAACCCCCAAGGAAAAACTTTCTAGGCCCTTCTAGTGTATTCCTATTCTTTCTAGAACCATCATATGTATTGTATAAAAGGTGAGTGACCCCTTGACAATGTAACACAAGAGAGATAGAAGAAATCATTGCAATTTTTTTGCCAAGTAATAATAAAAATCAAAGTTGCCATTGCTCTGTGGTTTTACCTACATATAGCAGGGTTTCAATGTATATATCATGTGCTGTTGTTATTGTGGTTAGCTTCTATTTTTTATATATCTTACTGGCATACAGTTGTGTTTTTTTGTTAGGCACCATCAACGAACCACCAAGCAAAAGAAGTATTTATCATAGGATGCATTACTTTTCTAGGAAATTCTGAAGAAGGGGCCTTCCATCCTTCTCTTTAACATATTATGATAGAATGTTCCATTTGTGCAATATTTAAAGGAATATCATAGAACACAATATTGTTTCTATATAATTATAGGCCCCGCAAAAGCACTCTAAAACAACCTTATAAAAAATCCAAGAATGAAAAGAGTTGAACAAAGTTCTTTGGTTCCAATAAATTCAATAGTTAACTAGCAATAAAACCTCCCTCTATATAGGTTGAGAGAAAGATCAATTTACAAATCAATGATCCACTAATTTAGAGTCCTGTTTACACAAGAAACATATGTCGATACCATCTAACTCCTTTTTTTTTATTATCATTGTCCTATGTGAGGACATTATTTAAAAGGTCTAGAGAAGTGAATTAAATATGTTACTTCACTCAAACATCTATTTTAACACGGACAAATCCATATAATTCCTCAAAGGATATAAATACTTATTATTTAGTATTACTCATATGTATCTTCAAATACAATGGACTTGTATATAAATACATGGAAGGGTGATAAGTCATGTCCTTTGGAAAAATGTATAACTATCATTAATTAAAATATAATAGATATAGAATACTGATTCACACTGAAAAATATTATATTCTATGTAATAAATATAGAATATTGACTAGTAATGCAACATAAGCGACTATATGTAATAATATCATGACAATATACTTTGGGTATATTACACTTAGACACAAAAGCCTACTTTTTAAAAATATTTTTAGCTTCCAAATAAAGGCCCACCACCAAGCCTTACATTTATGATGTCTACCTCAAGCAAATTCTCCATTAAGCGTATATTAACTTAGAGGTAACAGTGCCGTGGGCTTTGTTTCAAGGTAGACTTGAATATAACCCTTAGAATGATGCCTCATATGTTTGCATCAACAAAACCAACCATGATGCCTCATATGTTTGCATCAACAAGTTTGCACAAACCCTTAGAATGAGGGTTATGCAATAAGGGAGTAGATAATTGAAAAGGGCCATAACAACCTATCCAAGGATCCTTTCCTAATTTGACTCTATTACATTTTCCAACCAACTTAGCTACCTAGTCACTAGGAATATGGAACCCTTTTAACATTGATTTCCATAAAACTAAGGCACCCTTAAAGGATTTTAGGTCCAATCTTATCCATTCAACAGTTTTTACTTCTAGGTACTTCTCCTTTGATACAATATCAATAGTCAATCAATGGATAAAAGCCTCCAAAGAATTTTTTGTAATGAGGGATTGACTAAATACATGAATATTTTTTAGGCCTCATCCCCCCACATCTTTTAGAATATTTACAATTTTGGCCTATTTTACTAGAGGAATTCCTTCCTTGTCCCTCTTGCCACTCTACAAAAAGAGAAAACACTTTTCCTTATATTGTCCAAAATTCCTTTAGGAGCATGTGCAAATGAAAATTAATAGACCGAGATAATTTCAAGGATTGTTTTAACCAGAAGAAACCTTCCACTGCTTGAGAGCCCTTTATTACACCATCAAGAAACATTGCTTCAATAGTCAAGCACAAGTGCAACCAATCCACATATATATAGATATTTGATTTTGATTGAAAGCCCAAGAGCTAGAGGACCTGAAGAAAGAGGTAGGATTTTAGTGAGTTGTCTTTACAAATATGCTTCTGCAGTATAAAAGAGCATGTGGGATTTTCTAAAATTGACTTTTATTCCTTTGGCTCCATAAAAATAATCTAGGATTGATTTGAAGTGGGAGAGCTCTTTTAAGGAGCCTTTAACAATCAACGTAACATCATCAACAAAGAGAAAGTGTTAAATGAGAGTGGACCCAACAAACCTAATCCCTTTGATTTCCCTTCACTCATGGCATCTAAATTTAACCTATTAGGTCATTATGCTACTAGTAAAACCAAAGAGGGGAACAAAGGGAAAATTTGCCTGAGACCCCTATAAAAGTTCAAGAAACATGACAGTGAACCTTTGAAAATAAATATAAAGGAGGTTGAGGAGACACACCCTGATATATAGTTGATAGTTGGAAGATTAATCCCCATTTGAAGGAGCACCAATCTAAGGGATAACCAATTAACCTTGTCAAATGATTTCGATTAAGAAATTTTCATGATAGTTGTAGCCAATTTTTCAACCTCGATGGAGTGGAGACATTATTGGGTTGTATCCATAGCATCATGGATCTATCTGTCAAACAAAAACCCGAATTTAGCTTGTGAAATATAATGATAAATAATTCCCTTCAATCTAGAATCTATGACTTTGGCAATAAATTTGTACACAAGGTTATGCAAGGAAATGGACTTAAAGTCTCCAAAGGAGAGGGAATGATTCTTATTTATGATAAGGGCAATAAAGGTAGAATTAAAGGCACCCAACCATTTTCACGAGATCCTAGACTCTTCGACAATTATGCGTAGGTATTATAAAAGGTTAAAAAACCCTAGGAAAAACTCTATTGTCCAACCATTAGGTTTGGGGATTCTTACCTTTTTGAAATTGTGAATGACTACCTTCGATTCTTCCTTTTACACTTAACAACTAGGGGATCATTCATGACTTGTTCAAACATATAGAAAATGTTCTAATTACCTTCATCATGGGTTCAACATTGCTACCGGTAGGATCTTTAAAAAGGAAATGGAAGTGTTCCATACATGTCGGCTATATCCTTAAAGGAGTTCACCCTTAATCCTTTTGCTGACTCCACCTCCCAAATTGTGTTCACACTTCTTCTAAAATATTAGCATAATTAAGAAAGAACTTGGTGTTGATGTATCCCTCAGTAAGGAAAGTAGCCATACCTTTCAATATACACTGAGTTTCCTCACTGTCTAGAAAACCATTTTTCCTTTCTACCAATTGTCGAGTCAAGGAATGTAGCTCCTTGTCCAAGAAGATATCGAGTTCTAGTTAGAGTTAAACATGCAGGCTATTTCACTTTCCACTTGTGACAACTCCTTATGAGCTTCTTCATTTTTTTTCAGCCTCATTCAACTTTGAGTTTCTTGACTAGTTTGAGATCGGTAGCAAACCAAAACATTATAGATTCACTAGAGCTAGCATTAAAGGGATTCCAATTACCTGTAATTAGGGAGATGAAATAATTGTCTTTGAGCCAAGCATGCTTAAATTTGAATGGATAAAAGCCTTATTATCTACTTATTCTAACTAAAAAATAATAGGGAGATGATTTAAGGATCCTCTAGATCTTATTCAATACTTATATTGACCATCGCCGGCAAAAACTTTCCCAACAATGAGAACATGTCAAGCCTCGAACTAACACATGAAACAAGGGAGAATAGATAAGTAATGAGTTCCAATTGGACTCAAGCCACCATTGTGAGGAGGCACTATAAACTTAGTCACCCATAAATATACCGATTAGAGCAAATTTTGTTAGTGATTCCACCTTCTCTAAACCAATGTCATTGCGTAACACCATGTTTAAATGTTTAGGATGCTAGTGAATAAGTTTAGTTTCATGACGTGATTTTCCAAGGTTAAAACCAACTAAATTACCAACCTTGAATTCCCCCTCACAAGGGTAGTGTTTTGGATGTGAAGATCCTACCGAAAGTAAATCATGATGCACAGATACCACTTTTACCGAGTTTTGGGATAATAAATGTGGCTTTGAATACACGTGCATGCTAGTGAAATGGCCATGTGTTATTCTATGAGATGGAGCCCCAACCACTTGTGGAAGAGCACCATTTGGAAGGGATGGTTGAGGTTTTCTAAGTGGAATCCTTGCACAAACTCAACATTAAATTTTCATACACTATGCTAAACATCCACCAATTTCCCACACACCAAAAAATGCCTATAGTCTAGCCCCATCCTCTTTTCCATAGTTAACCAAGTCTAGGTCCTGATTATTGATGCACCAAGGGCTAGGTAGATAGGGTACACGCCTCAAAACCTCATTCAAGAGAGAAAAAACTTGCGAAAACCCTATACCTTCTAATAGTAAACTTTCTTATGGTAGTAGATATTCCATATTGTGAAGGTATTGGAGTTTATAAAACTCCAAAAGTGTAATCTTGTTGGTCATGGAGGATTCACTCTTAGTGATTAAAAAACATGAAAGAAGAGCATTATAATGGAAATATGGAAGCCTTTCGATTTGATAAAAGAAGTAAATTTTTTATGTATACCTTAATTATTGAACTTTGCTCCTATGGGAACATTATGAATGTTTTTTGCAAATCAATGAGAAATTAAGAAGGTTGATTTATTTCTTAGAAGAGTAATTGCATCTCCATTATTTTCTCCAGTTAAGGATCCCAACCTTTCATTATTCCATGAATGCAAATGATGCAGGGTGATGGCATGCTAAATTAAGATGGTGAACAAATGTCACATTTTGGAGTCATTCAAAATGAACATTAATATTTCAAGTCTAAGTATTCCCTCCTAGTGACTAAAAGCATGAAGAAAGAGTGATAGAATGGAAAGATAGATTCTTTTAATTCAATAAAAGAAGCAAAAGTTCCAATCTCACCTTAATTATTGAGATTTGCTCACACAAGAATATTATTAACCTATTTGGGAAATCAAAGAGAAAACAAGAAGGGTGATTTAGTTTTGAAAAGAGTAATTGATTCACCTTCTTTTCTCCAATAAGGATCCCAACCTTTCATGTTTCCATGTAAAGTGATAGCATATAAAGTTAAGATGAACAACAACATTGCATTTTGGAGTCCTTTGAGATCAATGTTGATAACGCAAGATTGATGATTTCTCTCACATAGTTTGGAATAAATGGAATCTCACAAAAAGTTACCTGATTGTCAGTGGGAAAAATGATGATCATGGTCGATATTGACTTTAGTGTAGGTCAACACTAAACTTCATAAGATAACTTCGATATGCTTCTTCGAGCCTTGGCCCACTTTTATATTTTTACAGCAACATGATCATAGATATCAATGAAAACCCTATGTGGCATATTATATTAGCATTGATAGTAGCTTACCTCTTAGACTTAACTAGCATAGAGAGGAAGACAAGTTGTTAAAACTTACATAATCATCTTAACTATCGATGGGATGTTGTATGTATAAATATTGCTTCATTGCAATGTATTTAGTTTTAAGTGACCTTTGGATCTTAACACTCTCCAATCCCTCATATACGAGATATTTTATTTACTATAAGACTTTTGGAACTTATCCAAAGAGAACCTCTACTCGTAGAACTTATTATCCATTGTAACACTTTTGTACACATTGTTCTAAATTACCAACATGATAGTCATAATTAAGCACCATTAGTGTTAGGATATTTAGGCACTTAGGAGTTAGTTAAGATCAACTTATTATAATATATCCATTAAGAAAAGTGTGTTACTTTAGTATGCATTTGTAAATATCTAATCCGACAGTCACGATAGGTTCTTGACATAGAGTGATCTGACAATTCATCTTCTCTTAGATCATAAATACTTTGATTCGTGGCTTAACACCTGATTGATCCATGATATGTATTCCATGATATGTATTTAAAGAGCATGGAAGGTCATTGGATAGTTGATCGATTATGAGAAGCTAATTTGTAACTTTCTTTCTTCTGCATAATAATTTGCCTCAAGTAGTTATTTGGTTGGGGCCATGGAGTGTTTCCCTTTTGAGAGTTTAAACCACGTGAAAAACATCAATGTGTTGATATGTCACCTGTTTGTGTGAGGATTGTTCTAGGTGTTCAGTATTTTGGAAGTATCTTGTGTACTCGAACATGATATCAGAGCAACAGGTCAAGGGTTCGAAACTCACCCAGTTCACCCTGGGGGGAATATTATTGGACATTGGGTTCATCACTCCTTGTGAATTTTGTGACATGGACTCACCGCCTCCCAAGATCCTAACTCTGGAAATTGCGGTGGATATTAAAACTTGTAGGTTTTAGTCGAACAAAAATCATGAGTTAGGATCTTGGGAGGCAGTTAGTCCATGTCACAAAACTCACAGGAAGCATTGAACCCAATGTCCAACCATCTTTCCCCCACGATGAACCGAGAGAGTTTTGAACCCTTGACTCATTGCTCTGATACCATGTTTGAGTACTCATGATACTTTCAAAATACCGAACACCTAGAGCAACCATTCACACAAACAAATCACAGATCAACACATTGATGTTTTTTTGTCTGGGATCTGGATCTATCACTTGGGATTGTAAGAAACAACAAGCTCTATCTATTTCATCAATAGAAGCAGAATATCAAGACGCAGTTAATGCAAGTCAAGAAGCTTTATGGCTTCGACATATTGTTTCAGAGTTTGGATTCAAGCAGCAACAAACTACTCTACTTTGGTGCGATAATCAAAGCGCCATCAAGCTCTCCAAAGATCCAGTTCAACATCAACGCAACAAACACATTGAGCTACATATGCACTTCATCAGAAAGCTTGTTCGTCATCGCATTCTTGAAGTGCTCTTCTGCCCTACATATGATCAAGTTGCAGATATCTTCACAAAGTCTCTTACAGAAGCAAAGTTTTCTAAACTTCGATCTATGTTAGGAGTTCAAGAACTTGTCATTAAGGGGGGATAGGTTCTAATTCCTCCTTCCTTCTCCTAATAGTGTCACTTTTGTAAATCATTCAATCCTATCCCAATTTATTCTTAAGGGGGAATGCTAGGATATTTAGACACTTAGGATTTAGTTAAGATCAACTTTTTATAATATATATGTTAGGAAAAGTGTGTTTCTTTAGTATGCATTTGTAAATATCTAATATGATGGTCACGATATGTTCTTGAAATAGAGTGATCTGACGGTTCATCTTCTCTTACATCATAACTACCTTTGATATATGGCTTAACACTCGATTGGTCCATGATATCTATTTGAAGAGCATGGAGGGTCATTGGCTAGTTGATCGATTATGAGAAGCTCAATTGTAACTTTCTTTCTTTTGCATAATAAACTATCTCAAGTAGCTATTGTGTTGGGGTCGTGGAGTGTTTTTACTTTTGAGGGTTTAAACCACATCAAAACATTGGTGTGTTGATTTGTGATATGTTTGTGTGAGTGGATTCTCTAGGTGTTCGGTCTTTTGGAAGTATCTTGTGTGCTCGAATAATTAGCATGTCATTGATTCACATGTTTATGTAGAATCATGTTTCATTTTGTTGAAATGATGAATACGACTTGCAATGCATGAATCCATTCTTTAGTAATTGAGTTTAACATTGTCTCAACGTATACATCATAGACAGGGAAGTCTATA
Source organism: Pseudotsuga menziesii (assembly GCA_001517045.1). Taxonomy (NCBI): domain Eukaryota; kingdom Viridiplantae; phylum Streptophyta; class Pinopsida; order Pinales; family Pinaceae; genus Pseudotsuga; species Pseudotsuga menziesii. The sequence goes on from LPNX011156737.1 coordinate 327,223, forward strand.
AAATAGTTAGTTCTGCCTTGAGCCTAAGTGGGTACTTGGATCATATAGGTATCATCACACATAATTAATTTAATATATATTTAATTGTCTTAACATTTAATGCTCATTGGACACAATACACTAATAATAAGCTCAACACTCTCTAGTACATCATATACGAGATATTATGTTTATTATAACACTTCTTGGAACATATCTAGAAAGCACCTCTCCTTGAACAACTTGTTATCCATTGTAACACTTATGTACACATTGATCTAAATTGTCAACATTACAGTCGTAATCAAACACTGTTAGCATACCATTGATTCACATGTTTATGTAGCATCATGTTTAATTTTGTTGAAATGATGAGAATCCATGATTTAGTGGGTTGAGTTTAACATTGTCTAAACCTATACATCATAGCCAAAGGAGTCTCTAAAATAGTTAGTTGTACCTTGAGACTAACTGGGCACTTAGATTAGATAGGTATCATCACACATAATTCATTTAATATATATTTAATCATATTAATAATTAATGCTCATTTGAACAAGTTACACTAATAAGAAACTCATAAGATAACACATAACTCTCCTAGATCACCTTCCTACACAACAACCCATTCTCAATTCACCACAAACCAACACAATCACACATTGTAATATGTGGAATTATAGTGAGTTACCAATAGTGCATAAACCATAGATATAAGCATACATTGCATACATATTCATACATACATAGTGAGAGCAAAGGAACTAAAGTAATAGGGACTAGAGGAACAAGTATCTTTATTATCAGAATAGACCAATCAGGTACAAAAGAAGAGATTTTTTCCCTTGGCTAATCAACCTAGTGAGTTACCAATAGTGCATCAACCATAGATATAAACATACATTGCATACATATTCATACATACATAGTGAGATCAAAGGAACTAAAGTAATAGGGACTAGAGCAACAAGTATCTTTATTATCATAATAGACCAATAGGTACAAAAGAAGAGCTTTTTTCCCCTAGCTAATCAACCTATGATATAGTTATAACATACACTTATTTAGTTACAGTTTCTTAACTGCTTAGTCGGTTTCCCTAACCGACATGACTAAATGATCCGAATACTTCCTAGTCAAATGGGAGGGCCTAGTAGGCTGGATGACTAGGATCCTCCCACATCTCCCCCACCCTAAAACATTTATTTGTCCCGAAGAGACTCAAGGAGATGCAAAATTTTGAGGCAAAAATTACAAAATAATGTTATGACTTCGGCTGCACCATGGATGCTTCACCTAGTGGGGTACAACTGACACATGCTTCGACAATGGATGGGGAAGAAAGAGTGAGGCAATCCTAGAAGTTGTCCCATTATGTTAAGATGGTCTTGATGTTTGTTGTTAGGTTGGTCAACTGTGAAATATGGATGATATTGATATGCATTGGCTCATTTAGGATGTTCTGCATGTCACGACATTAGGATTGTAAATGGAATTCAACATATCTCATTTATTTATAGATGTGCTAGGTGAGTCGACCTACTTCCTTGTGAGCACGCTTCCCTTTCTAAAGCCATTGGTACTCATTTCTTTTGAGTTGGTCTTGTAATTGGTGTTCCATGTTAATTGTCCATCTAATGTTTGGGCTATGGTTATGTTGACCAACTGCTTCTGCCTATATAATTCCAGGATAGTACTTTGTTTGTTTTGAATTTCTACACAGACTTTGCCATAATAAGAGTACTAATTGTTTAGCTGGACAAACGTTCTAGTTGCTTGTTGTTCATATTCCTTTAACTTAGTATCACACTATGTAAATGATTTGAAGTGTTTTACAATGACGTAATCAGTTTCATCCTATTGTTTATGAATAAGTTGTTCCTTAATTTTTCCATATTTTTCAAGTACAAACTCAAATAGATCTTGGATTTTTTCAAGTGGTTTCTCCAACAAAGGGTCCGGCAATTGTCCAACAAATTGTTGTGCTTTTTGTGTGTGCAGGAAGCCCATGTATTTTCTTGTTCTTTCTTCATGGATTTAAGTTGTTTCTATGTCTCCACCTATGTTTTGTCAGGTTGTCTAGTGGCTACTTTAATAAAATCGTCAATTTCTTCTTCTAGGACTATCGAAGGTGAGAAGACGACTATGTTTGCTTCTTGTCCTGTTGTTGGATTGACTGTGAAAGTGATATTTGGGTCACTCTTAATATTCTTACTTATTTTTAGCGGATCTCAGGGCCGTCTATGGATAAGTTGACATAACTACAGTTGATTCGGGTTGGGAAACCGAAGATTAGGGTTGTAGTGGATGGCAGGGGTAATGATGATGATGAGGGAGTTGGAAAAAATGGGGGAATTGACGACGACAGGGGAGATGGATATGATGGAGGAACTGTAGCCATGATTGAAGGTAAAATAATTGAATAAGATGTCAATTGTAAGAATGTTAGCACAGTTGAATTTGCATAAAATTGGGTGGACAGTTGGGGGGGAGTCATATGGGTAAGCGAAGGTGTTGATGAATCTAGAGAGGTCGATGAAGGCATGGAATATGTCAAGGTTATTGTTGTTAATGGCGTCGAACTTAAAAAGGGGAGTGAAGAGGTTAAGTTAGGTGAAGTGGAAGTCATCATAGGAAACAGTGAGGTTGTGATCATGATTGAGTCAACTGTAGTCGACAGGGGTAGTGATGCGATAAGAGGGTTCATGTGGATTTTAGTTAGGGGGGAAGATATACTAATTGAAGTCAAAGTGATAGTTGATGCTATGCTTGTTATTAAGGGGTTAATAATAGCTGAGGGGGAAACAAAAATATTCAATATGGATTTCAGGGGGGTAGTTTTACTTTGCTTGGGATTTTAGCTTTTCTGAGAGTTAGCTCTATAGTTTGTGTCGACTAAGGTGCACTAGATGGTTGGGTAGGAGGACTTGTAAATTTATGAGAAATATGGTGGGAATATTATGCGAGGAATTGATGGAATTCAAGTGTATTTGTAAAATACTCAAAGTTGGGGGTGGTTACCTCTTGTTGGTTTTATTCTTCGACTCAAGCTGGCGAGGGAGGTGAGGAGTTCTCTAATAGATCGAATGGATTGGTCTCTTTTGAATCTTTAGTCTTTCGATCTTTTTTTTGAAGGGGTGGTAGAATGATAATGAGAATTGTTTAAATGGCTAGCAACGATGAATTATTTGGCTCAAATTCCTGCTAAATCTGCTACTTGATAGTCATGTTATTCCTTGTAGCTTCAAGTAAGGTTTGCTAGCCTACTCTTTAAGTTTGTCGATATCATTTTATATGGTTTCGAGCAAGAGATTTATTTTTGTAGAAGTCTGCATGGTATCTTTGCCTTTAATCTCTCTCTTATATATGAATATATTTTGAGTGACTTGTGCATCTTTTTTCCTTAAGTTGTGACTTGTCAAAGTTAGGCTCCACCCCATATTTAATGAGCGGTTCATCCTCCTTTAACTCAATCACTTTATATGAAGATTCGATGACTATTTATTTTTCCTTATGTGACAACCAGTACAACTACTAATGGATAGTTGGTTCTTATTCTGTGCAAAATGTTGTAATGTATAATGCCACTTCTCGTTGTTTTTCCAATTCCCCTCTGGTAGAGGTTCAATAAGATCCCTAATTTGTACCTTGTCCAGAGTCAGTATAAGGTATATAATGATAGACTACTTTGTGAGATCAGTGAACAATTCAGGACATTGAGATAATAGTCAAGATCTTGGGCATCCCCTCTTGCTCCTTGCATGTACCATACTTTTGCGTGGTTGAGGTAGAGTTCGATTTGTGATTCATGAGGTAGGAAACAACAAACGTGTTGTGGTACTATCCAATTGATACATTTTCTTTTGATTTCTTGGAACCAATATTCCAAATAGGATTTTTTCTTGTTCAAATTGAATGACGACCATTTTCTTGTCAAGTACCCTAAAAGTTTCTCATGAGTGGATGATGGATATTAGTGTACTTTGGTTTCCCAAATCGATTAATCTTCGCCATTTCTATCCATATGATCAAGGATGGGAATCTAATGGCGTGCGTAGAGTCTTGACATTTTACATAGTTTTCTTTTACTAATTGAGCTAAATGGTTATCCCAATTAAAGATTATTACATGCTTCGTGACTTATATTACTACTTCTAACATATCAAGTCTCAAGTTGAATGATCGACCTAAACTTGTCAAGCACAGTGAAATTATTAGTGTGGTCCACTTGATAGAATCATACTATACTTTGCTAATTATCATCCATTTGGAAATTTTTCCTACAGCAAACCTTGTGAATTCGTCGACAAGCGGTATTGCATTACTGGTGAGTGGAACTGTTGGTCCTTTGCTTAAAAGTCCTGTGATCGTGCCAATAAGTGAACCTATGATAGGGATGCCCTCTTCTATCCACATTGTTTGATCATGATATCTACTGATGATGATTCTTTCAATGGATTATTTTATGTTGTTAAATGGTGATAATAGGGGTGCATTCAAGTACCCTCGAATTGTTTTCGTGGTGGGCTTTTGAGCAGGTTTTATCCATTTTTTTTTTGGAATTTCCACGATTTGAACTTTGTGTATTACTTTCCCTAATTTGGTTCATTGATTTTTTCTTTCTTGATCTTGTTTATTTTGGCTTCAAGGGGGTCATGGTGGCTTCTTCTTGTTGCATTTTGGATTTCAATTATGTGGCTTTGGACCTATTTTTTGTGGGGGATTTATTCGATGCCATGGATGGTTCTTCGACAGGAAAAATTAACAAAACGTCTATAATTTAGGAAATTTTTTGCAGTTGTTCGAACTATGATGTGAAATGTAGTCATGAGTATTCAAGTGAATTTATAGGCAGGATAATATGCGGTGCTTATGAGCAGGTAAGTGAGTGCATTAACTTTGAATTTTTTGGATTATAGCTCACCACATGCTTGGTGAAACTTCCCAAGGAAATTTCTCCACGTGTTAGTCGGTATGCTTCGTTGCATCGCTTGAGATTCTCATACGTATTTCGATCTATGACTTGTGTCCTTTATCTTTGGTTGCCTAGGTGATAACTTAGTCGGTCGTTTCCATAAGTGCTTCCGTGAATATTTGTTCTTTGAGTCTTTACTATAAATAAATCGGCTACTTCCTGACTGATGTCCCTTTTCATTTATGCGCTTTGCCTCTTCCACCTAGTTAAGTCCCATGCTTGCTAACTTGTATCCACTATGCCAAAGAATTACATATTTTATTCCTTCCTTTTTATACATTCTTGTAAGTTGGTTATGTATCCACTATTTTTTTCCCATTATAACTAAAATTAATTAACTTTCCCTAATTCTAACAAACATGGGACAAGATGTTCAAATAGTGATAATGTAGTCACTAGTCGATGTCGTGCCTTCTTCAAATTCAATAGCATTGTAGTCATGTCCCATTCATGACCTTTTTAAAGACACGACGTAGTAGGTGTTGGAGACATTTACCACCATACACACTCATTTTGGTCAATTTGGCCTAGTTAAACGACTATCCTAAGTTTTATTGAATTAATTGACATCAGAGGAGCACTGTATGACATCAACATGAGCACACCCATGCCTACCTTCAGTCAAGGAGGCTAACTAAGCCTTCTCCTTCATTCAGGGAGGCTAACTGGAGCACTTTAGGGATGATTTGAGTGTCATAAATACACTTAATTGTTAACTGATGGTTACAATCAGTTAAACAAGGCAATGAAGGTGCCTCCTTTCAATAAATTGATTATTTAATGAACTGGAGTCAACAGGGGTGCCTCCAACCACTTCTGATGGTTAGTTACACTTCAGTTAACCACATTGGGGTTCATTGGAGTCATTGATGTGCTACCACTTGTTGGTTGGCTTGTAGTGACATGTGTTTGAGCTACTTTCAGTTAGACTCAGTCATTTATTGCACTTCGACTTCAGTTATGGCTCTGTTGAGTCAATTAGGGTTTTCATCAGTGGTTAACTTGAGTGTTTACCGTGGTTTACATTCAGTTAAGATAGACTCACTCATTCAATTCGAATGTCCTCCTTGGGAATTCAAATTGTCTTGGCATTCATGCATCTGGCATGATCATTGTATTGTATCATCATTCTTTCATTTGATTATACAGAGTTGCTACTTCCATTGCAGCACCATTTTGCCAATTTTATGCATATTTGTCTATATTCTTTGTGAAACTGTGTTTTCAGTTCCTAGACCACTGTGAAAAAATAATATGGTATCAGAGCTCACGGTGGGACGAAGCTCAGATCTCTTAAAAACAAGGTTTTTGACAGATCTTGCATGAAAAATTGAGCAATAGCTTAAAAAACCAGCACTGCGCCAGAAGCCAAGGCTTACCACTTAATACCCCATGTAAGGAAATTCTTGGTCAAGCTTGCTTGATCAACTATGCTGGGTGTGATGAAAGCCTAAAATGTGTAGGCTGTCCAACCTTACAGTTCCCCTTTTGCTGTGATTTGCAGGTTTTTATCAGGTGAAAGCATTTGCTTCGACAGTTTCAGATGGCTTCTTCCATAGAACTCTTGACTCCGTTCAATTTCCACTCATGGAAAGGAGACATGGAGATCGGAATACATGCCAGAGGACTCTATAGAGTCACTATTGACACTGAAGAAGCGCCTGCTTCTGTGACAGACAAAGCTATATTCTTAAACAAGAAAGATGAAGGATTCAGATTCTTGTGCCTCTCTGTTTCCTGGGATCTTCTTTTCCATCTCTCGGGATTGAAGACTCCAAAGGAAATCTGGGACAAATTTGAAACCCTGTATGGAAAGCAGGATGATTTGAGAGTATACCAGCTTGAGAATGATTTGATGTCTCTCCAGCCTTCCAATTTCAAGACCTTAAATGACTTTTCCACAAAGTGCAAGCACATTGTCTTACTGTTGAAGCAATGTAAAGTGGAGAAGGAGGATGATCAGCTCATCCTCGCCATACTCTCCAAACTTGGAGCTGATTATTCGGTTTTTGTCTCTACATTTCGTGCAGGGAAGCTCACAACCCCTGGATGGAAGATGCCTTCACTCAATGCCTTCATTGAGTCCCTAACAAGTGAACATGATAAGCTTGTCCAGACGGGGATCATCAGATCCTCCCGTGATCAAGCCCTTGATGTCTCGAGGCACAAAGATATGAAGGGTAAAGGAAAGCAGTAGAAGAACCCAAAAACTAAATTTGAAGCTCCTAAGGCTAAAGTTGAAAACCAGCAGCATGAAGAGTCTTCCGGCTCAAAGAAGAACAAATGAAAATGGCATCATGGAAAGGAAAAAGCCAAGTGTTCATACTGCGGGAAGGGATTCCACCTTGAACATGCCTACACGAAGAAGAAACTTGATGAAGATACCTCTCTCCTTGAGAGAAATCACATCAATCTTCCAGAAAGCTTTCGAAGGAGAGATCAGCAAGATCGAGAACCACGACATGAAAGAGGTCATGCCCTCATGGCAGGCACTTCGAAGTCCAAAGAACTCTTGATAGATTCTGGAGCTTCGAACCACATGATGGATGAAAGAGACTCTTTCTCATCTTTGGAGACTGAAAAATCCATCCCCATCCACATGAGAGATGACTCCACCATCATTTCAGAAGGACAAGGTACTGTAGATCTTGAGAATGGTTATTTTTCAAATGTTTTGTATGTACCATCTCTGGCATCAAACCTCCTAAGTGTTTATCAAATGACACATATGGGAGTTCCCAAGAGAGTATCCTTCAACCCGAATGATGTAGAGATCTCAAAACTTGCATCCAGGAAACTTGTAGCTATAGGCCTTGCAAACCATCATGCAAAAGCCTATGAGTTCTCCCATTTTGTGGCAGCTGCAAAGCCCACCACATTGCTGACTCATGGAAATGAAGTTAGTAGACTGTGGCATGAGAGGTTCAGCCATCTCAAATTCAAATACTTGCATAAAATATAGAAAAATTCTATTGTTGAAGGCCTCCCGATCATCAAGGCAACCACTGGAATTTGCAAGGGCTATGTTGTTGGAAAGCACCCTGAGCATAAGTTCGATCGGGGGAAGGCAAGCCGAGCATCATGCATCTTGGGACTGATACATTCTGATATCAGTGGTCCCATGCCTATCACATCCATGAATGGATCAAGGTATGTTCTAACTTTTATTGATGATTTTTCCAGGTACACATGGGTCTTCTTTATCAAAAAAGAGTCTGAAGTCTGTGAAAAATTCACTGAATTGAAGGCCTTGCTTGAGAATGCATCTGGCCAAAAGATCAAGACCTTGAGATTTGATAATGGTGGGGAGTATGTCAGTAATGATTTGCTGCACATATTCTCCCAAATTGGTATTCAGGTGCGACATTTAGTTCCCTACACTCCCCAGCAGAATGGTGTAGCGGAGAGGAAGAATCGGTCTCTCAAGGAGATCACCACCTGTATGTTGGAATCAAAGAAGTTGGCTACAAATTTGTGGGATGAAGCTATGCATGCTATAGAATATATTCAAAATAGAGTGTCACACTCATTTGTGAAAGGGAAGACCCCTTTCAAAGCATACTTCGGACACAAGCCGGATGTGTCGAATCTGCGGGTGTTTGGGTCCCCTGCATGGGCCCGAATTCCACTTGATAAAAGGAGGGCTTTGCAACCACAAAGCATAGAATGTCTATTTATTTGGTATCTTGATGAATCAAAAGGTTTCAAGCTGCTAGATATCAAAACAAAACAGATCATCATCGAAAGGAGTGTCAAGTTCGATGAGCCTCTTCAGGAGGTGGAACTAGTGAAGGAGAAAACTACTGAATTTCCTTCCTATTCTACTAAATATTTGGATGATGAAATTGGGGGTGATGACCCTGATTTGGATCCTCTGATTTCTAAAATCAGTGTACAACAAACATCAGATGCTGAATCAGAAGCTAAAGTGCAAAATCATCTCCCAACTTGGGCCCGACAGACACTCTCCTCTGCAGGAGATAACATTGGAAATCCGGATGATCCAAGGAGAACCCGGTCTGATTTCCAAAGAGCAGGTATTGCGCTCCCTTGTCCTAATTATTTTTTGTTTGAATCTTCTTTTTTGATGGTAATTTCATGCCCAAATTCCTACTACCATGCTCGGAAGGATCTGAGATGGCAAGTTGCCATGGATGAAGAGATGAATTCTCTTAAGAAAAACACTACTTAGGAGCTAGTTTCTCTTCCTCCGGGAAGGAAATTGGTTCAATGCAAGTGGGTGTTTCGGACTAAGGTTGCTGCAAATGGAAGCACCTAAAAATATAAGGAAATGCTGGTGGCAAAAGTTTTCTCCCAGGTCCAAGTTGTGGACTACCATGATACTTTTGCACCGGTTGCAAAAATGGACTCCATCCACCTAGTTTTGGCAATTGCAGCATCTAAGCACTGGGAAGTGCATCATATGGATGTTAAGTCAGCATTTCTGCATGGATATCTTCATGAGGAGATATACATGAAGCAGCATGAGGGCTACATTTATGATCCATCTTTGGTTTGCAAGCTAAAGAAGTCACTATACGGGTTAAAACAGGCCCCGAGAGAGTGGTATTCCAAAATGGATGCCTTCCTTCTCTTGAAAAACTTCCAAAGGTGTAGATCATATCCAAATGTGTATATACAATAGTCTGATAGTCATTTTATTATTATTGTTTTATATTTTGATGAGTTACTGATCACTGGTAGCACAGTTGCTTCCATTTCAGTCATCAAAACTGCTCTCCACAATGCATTTGAAATGAGCAATTTGGGGCTCTAAAACAATTTTTGGGGCTCGAAATTGAGCAAAATTCTGATGGGATAATGGTCACTCCGTCCAAATACATATCACACTTGTTAGTCAAATTTAACATGGCTGAATGTAGAGCTACTCCATTCCCTTTCCTTTCAGGGATCAACCTTGAAGAAGGAAAAGGCACACCTCCCATGGACTGCACTATTTATCGACAACTGATTGGTAGCTTGTTGTACTTGAATCATTCTTGGCCTAATATCTGTTATGCTGTGAATGTTATATCAAGATACATGCAGCAGCCCCATGATCTTCATTGGAAGGCAGCCAAGAGGATCCTCCAGTACATTCTGGGAATCAGGACCTACGACATTCACTATGCTGCAGACTCCGAGCTAGAGATGGTTGGATACACAGATTTCGATTGGGCGGGTGATTCTATTGATCGAAATCCAACTTCTGGATATGTCTTCATGTTTGGTGGTGGCCCCATTTGCTGGTCTAGCAAAAATCAGGCCACCATATCATTGTCTTCAGCAGAGGCCGCGTATCGAGGAGCGGTGAATGCTTGCATCCAAGCTATTTGGTTGCAAGGCATTCTTTCAGAGTTTGATCTTGGTAGTGCTTTGTCCACTGTCCTCTTTTGTGACAATCAAAGTGCTATTAAGATATCCATAGATCCAGTTACCAAGCAGAGGACAAAGCATGTAGAGATACACATGCACTATATCAGGGAGCTAGTGCATGACAGAACCATTATTCTGCAATACTGCCCAACTCATGAGCAGATTGCAGACATCTTCACCAAGAGCTTTTCAGAAAAGAAGTTCACTTACCTCCATTCACTATTGGGGGTGAGTTCATCAGGGTGATCCAACTACTTTTAGTGTTTAGCTTGAGGGGGGGTTTTTCCCACTGGATTTTCCCTCTTTTCCTCACTTAGTTTGTTTTGAGCATTGTTTGAGTTTCAGTATTGTACAGGGTGACCTCTGGCCTTAGTTGCCATGGCCCTAGCATTCTTGTGCACTTTATGTTTTCTACTCCTCCTGAGTATAGCTTAAGGGGGGGTGTTGGAGACATTTACCACCATACACACTCATTTTGGTCAATTTGGCCTAGTTAAACCACTATCCTAAGTTTTATTGACTTAATTGACATTAGAGGAGCATTGTATGACATCAGCATGAGCACACCCACGCCTACCTTCAGTCAAGGCGGCTAACTAATCCATCTCCTTCATTCGGGGAGGCTAACTGGAGCACTCCGGGGGTGATCTAAGTGTCATAAATGCACTTAACTGTTAACTGATGGTTACAATCAGTTAAACAGGGAAGTGAAGGTGCCTCCTTTCATTAAATTGATTATTTAATGATTATTTAATGAACTGGAGTCAACAGGGGCACCTCCAACCACTTTTGATGGCCAGTTACACTTTAGTTAACCTCATTGGGGTTCATTGGAGTCATTGATGCATTACCACTTGTTGGTTGGCTTCCAGTGACATGTGTTTGAGCTAATTACAGTTAGACTCAGTCATTTATTGCACTCCGACTTCAGTTAGGGATCAGTTGAGTCAATTAGGGTTTTGATCAATGGTTAACTTGAGTGTTTACCGTGGCTTACCTTCAGTTAAGCTAGACTCACTCATTCAATTCGAATGTCCTCCTTAGGAATTTGAATTGTCTTGGCATTCATGCATCTGGAATGATCATTGTATTGTATCGTCATTCTTTCATTTGATTATACAGAGCTGCTACTTCCATTGCAACACCATTTTGCCAATTTTATGCATATTTGTCTATATTCTTTGCGAGACCGTATTTTTCAGTTCCTAGACCACTGTGACAAATTAATAGTAGGGTTTTTAGCTGATTTGATCCATTGTTGGTGAGTTATTCGGCTATATACGGTCTTGAGATTTTTGGGATTTCCTTTTATCCTAATATTGTATAATAATACTAAGTCACCAATGGAGATGTATTTACTTTTAATTGTTTGGTAGTACTAGCCTTTCTACTGCATCTTCTGAACTATTTGATGGTGCATAACAATCACTATTTCCTCTTCTATATTTTGTAAATTGAACATGTTGTATTGAGTCTCTTGAAGGCCCTTGAGATGCAAAACTTGAGCAATAACTGGTGCTTATTGTTTGAGATGTGATGGCAAGACTGCTTCTTGACCATATACTAGCTTAAATAGTGTTTTACTCGTACCTCTTTTGTATGTTGTTTTGTATGCCCATATAATCATAAGGATTTTGTTGTCCCATTCATCTTTGTTAATATTCCAAACCTTTGTTAATCCTTTGGTTAATGTTTTGTTGAATGACTCAACTTCTCAGTTCGACTGTGGATTATAGGTTGAACTTTTGTGGTGATCTATCATGAATTCTTTGGTTAACACATTGATAGTTTTGTTTATAAAATGCATGTCTTAATCACTGATGAGTGTTAGTGGGCATCCAAATCTTGTGATTATATTTTCATATATAAATCAGGCCACGACTTCACTGCTACAAGCTTAGATTAGTTCCATCTTGACCGATTTAGTTTCATATTCTACTACATTAATACTGTATCAGGCTCATATTCGACGATCGGGATTTGGAAAGGGTTAGACAAAATCAATTGCCCAGATTTTGAATGTAAGGCTGAGATTTACAGTTATTAACGATTTTATGTCATCTTAATGTTTGTACCATTCTTTGACATTTATCACACGTATTTACATATGCTTTGCAGTTCTTATGGAGTGATGGCCACCATTTTCTAGATTTAAGGATTTTTCTGGTAGTCACATCGAAATGAAAATGGCCTCGTGTGGGTCCCGAACGTGCTTCTTCAATGATATCATGTCGTTTGCGCTCAAGTGTACACCGACGGAGTATGTCATCAGGTCCAAGCTAGTATAGGTATCCGTTGATTAATGTGTCAGGTGTTGCTTTCATTGCTAGGATCATTTTATTTTTCTCTGATCTTGCTTGAGGGGCCTGATCTTTTTGTAAAAAAATTGCAATATTTGCTAATTATTTTGGTACAACTTCAACGTTAAAAACATGTGCATCAGGGAGTTCGTCGTTAATGTCGTTTGGGTCTTCTCCAGTTTCTACACATGAAAAGTGGTTGGGACCAACATTCCACTTGCTAGGTTGGACTAAGATTTCAAATTCAATTTCTTGAAACAATATGAGGTAACGACATATGCGACCATGGTGGAGAGGTTTATTCGCCAAATATTTTAGTGTTTGATGGTCTATGTAGAATATAAATGGGTTAGCCAATAAATAATGTCGATATATTTGTAGTGCAAATATCATACCCAACCCTTCACTTTCAGTTGTTGAATGGTTTCTTTTAACTTTATTCAACTTCCAAGTTGCTTAGGCATTTGGATTGTCGAGTATGTCATCTCCAAGTTTTCTTAATATTGCGTCAACTACGATGCCTGAGGCATCGATATGGACGTGGAACTTTTGCAACTAGTGGGGAAATTTAAGTATTGGGGATTTGATTAGTTTTATTTTAAGCAACTCGAAGGATTCTTCACATTTTGTGGTCCATAGGAATTCAACTTGTACTCTGAGTAATTCTTCCGAGGGAAATGTAATGTCAGAACCGTGTTGGACAAATGTTTTGTAATATTCAGTATCCTTGAGCAAAATTTTGACTTGTTTGGGTTTTACTAGAGGTTTTAAGTTAAGAATGACTTTAATTTTAGCTAGATCCACTTGTATTTCATCCTTGCACATGACATGTTGCAATAGTACTCCTATTGGGTGGAAAATATACATTTCTTTATATTTAAGGATAACTATATTTTTTCTACACCCTTCTAGCATTAGGTGAAGCCATTATACATTGTATTTGAGCATTGAATGGATAATACAACCATCAAAATAGACAATCATTGTTTTGTATACAAATTCTTGGAAAGATTTTAAAACTATTATGGAAAAGACTACTATTGCATTGTTTAGGCCAAATGGCATGACCTTGTAGTTTGAATTCATAAACAAATGTAGTTTATGTTGGTCTTCCTTTTCTATGGGAACCTGGTTATAACAAAAAAATCCATCGATGAATGAGCAACATTCATGTCTTACAACTTCATTGATGATTTCATCTGGGAAAGGAGTCTGGATTAGGTATGTAAGGGTAAATTTATTAAGACCTTTGAAGTCGACACATACACAGAGTCTCTTTGGGTCGTGCTACTTTGGTTGGACGACCATGGGGTTATCCCATTTTGACTGATCCATTGAACATATATTCTTGAATTTAATATATCCTCAATATCTTTCTCGACTTTGTCTTTATACTTATAAGCTAAATTGTATCATTGTTTCTTGACAGGTTTGACGTTAGGAATTATATCAATTTTCATCTCTCCCATTTCCTGTACCAGTCCTTTCAGATCTTTACAATCTTGTGCGAAGACGTCTTGGTATTCGTTAAGCAAATTAGTTATTTCTATAGTTTGTTGTTCTGATTAGTAGTCTCCTATTTTTTCCATTTTGATCATCCATCGACATATATGTCGACTTGTTTTGTATTAGATTCAGTGTCCATCCACTCTGGTGCTTTTGATTCATTGATTAGTTGTTTGTCTTCTTTAAATTGTGTAAAAGCTAGGGGAAACTCTTTGTCATCATCCTCATTCTCTTTTTCTTTGTTGGAAATTTTGAAGATGGTCTTTATAGGTTGGGTTACTCATGGGTGATTTATTTACCATCGAAATCTTTTTCCATAAGTGTATTCACTTTCCATATACAATCGAGTCGTTTATTGGTCCGATTATTTATGTTTAACATAAATTGCTTTAGAAATTGAGAATGGTTAGACACTCTAGTTATCTACATTAATTTCATATTTTGTCAATTTAATAAGTTGATGGAGTTCTTGTAGATCTTCTTGGAGGAATTCTTCTGCAAGTGAAATGAAATCTTTGATAAAATTCTCCTTAAGACATTCTAGTTAAATGTTTCCCCTCTTGCTTCCTCCATTTTGTACCATTTGTTAGGCAAGTCATCTATCGTATTTGGGAACAAATGTGGTGAGATTCTCTCATCTTAGTATCTTGTCTTTTTCCATTCTTTTTTACAATTTTCAGTATGTACAATCAGATCTATACCTTGGACAAATTTTTGGATTTCAACTTTAGATATTAAGTTCTTTCCTCCAATCCTTCAATGAAGTATGTCAAAGCAGTGATCCATGTCTGTAGTTCTGACTGATGGGTGTCCCACCATATAGTTGCTTAACCAATGAATGTTTCGACTAAGCTTCACAATCGACCTTGCTCGTGTAACATACTTAAATAATAACAACAAACAATAATAAAATAATAAAATAATAAAATAATAATAATCAACATATATATATATATATA
>LPNX011156737.1:342415-385890 GCA_001517045.1 Pseudotsuga menziesii
TACAGTGGTATTAGAGCTATACGGCCCTTGGGCATTATTTACACTTAGTGTAAATTTAGCTTGTAGGGTTTCCCTAAAATATTGGACATTGTCCAAAAACAAAAGAAAAAAAGAAAACATAAAAAGAGAAAAAGAAAAAAAAGGAAAGAAAAAAAAAGTTAAAAAAGAAAAGATAAAAGTAAAACAAAAAAAAGGGTAAAAGTGAAACCACACATGGTTTCTTAAAGTGGGTTTGGGTTTGAATATAAAATTGCATAATAATAACTACTAAGAAGCAAACGAGATGTGAACTTAGGTGGGTAAGGTAACACTCATTCCTCCCAACCACCCAATCTACTAGAATTTTACAAAACTTAAGGGAAAAAAATCTAAAAGTACTTAATAATTGCTACTAAGGAGCAAGTGAGAATTGAACTTAGGTGGGGAAGGTAACAATCATTCCTCCCAACCACCCAATATACAAGAAGTATTTATCAACATTCAAAACGAAAAAAGTATTATTATTATTATTGTTATAATTACTTAATAATTTTATTAAGTATAATTATTAAATTACAAGAGTAAAGAAAAACAAGAAAAAATTGAAGAAGACAAGAAGTCACTCAAAAGTAAAACCAATTATTATCAAAGAACACCAGAAATCAGGAATTATGGCAAAGTCTAAATCAGAATTACAGTCCCAAGTACAAGTAGAAATTCATAAAGTATTTGACACGATGAAGCTCGATATTTCTAAGGAATTAATGAGTCAAAAAAATACCAATCATAATCTACAAAACCAAAAAATCATGAAAGATGCAGTCGAGAATAACGAAGAAATAAAACGATTAAACAAAATCATTAAGGAAAAAGATGACAAAATCATGCAAATTCAGACAAAAGTAAAATGCCAAGAAGCAGAGAATTGTCACCTTCAACAACAGATTGAGGAACTCTAGCAAAAAGATGAAGACTCAAAAAAATCACACAAGTTGGAAATTACAAAAGTCTATAACACATTAACAAGTAATACTGAAGAAATATACCGATTAAGAAATCATAATAAATTATCAGTTACGAAGATCAAGAAGTTAAAGAGTACTAAGAAGGCAGACAACTCAAATGAAGACATCGAAGGAAAAGTCCTAGAAAAACAACAAGAAAATCAATGCCTTCTAAATATTAACCAAGAACTAGAGAAATAAATCAAGAAGTTAAAAGAGGACAAAAAGTCGTAAGATGAAAGGTTTGAGAAGTTTCATAGTAAAAAATATCTACTGGAGAACAAAATAGAGTAAATCCAGAGAGAAGCATCCTGACTCTCCGAAAAACAAAGTCAAGTCGAGGAAGTGAAGGAAGTCCTCTCCACAGTTAAAAAGGAAGGAAAAAAAACAACACATACGCCTTACAGACATCCAAATTATAATCGTCATTTTGACCAACGACAATGTCAAAATGAGCATTCACAAAAGAGTTATGTTGAAAAGTGAATAGTTTGACATACTAAGCAACAAATGAGACAACCTATTTCCCAAAACAATCTAAGAGATCCAATCAAAATAGATCTTAGATGGACCACAACAGATACGATACGACAATTCTCTTGGGGAATCTGTAACTCGTATCGTCTTATCTCATCAAGTGTCACAAAGGATCTAGAGATGACAGTTCAAGCAAATCAGACGTTGTTGTCAATAAAGCTTTGAGGACAAAGCTTCCCTTAAGGAGAAGGAAATGTAACAAACTTAAATAATAACAACAAGCAATAATAAAATAATAATAATAATAATAATAAACATCAACATATATATATAAAATAAATAATAATAATAATAATAAACATCAACATATATATATAAAATAAATAATAATAATTAAGTATGTCTTTACGAAAAGACGTGACTCGTAATGAAATGGTATTTTGCCAAAATATAAATAGCGAACCCTCAATTGTAACTTATCACTTATCATATCTATTTTATCAATATATATATATATATTCATGGATTATTTGTATTTTTGAAAGTGGAAGTTTGAGAAGTTACAGTAAAACGGTTTTTTACCGTTATAGCTCGCCAATGGTTTTAGATACTTCTTCTATGTGAACTACTGGGGACTCACGTTCCTCAAACCTCAAGGGGGGCAAAATCATCGATTCACTTTTCATCGGTATAAGAGTTGGATATTATTTTGTTTTTTTCCAAAAATATTTGGTATCATAGTTGTTATCACTAAGAAATTCCCCATGGTTGTGAAAGAAAACCACCAAGGTAACCTCAAACCAATATTTAGGACTGAAAACTCACCTTTTCAATCCAAAGTGGGATCCCTTTATGAATATGTTGTGCAAAGGTCACTACAACAACGACTCATGTATTTAAAATAATGGCCAAATATTTTGATGATTGATTTTTCTTGAGAATTTTGGCAGGATAGAGAGAAGACCAACCATTGGGAATGGAGTCATAAGCTAAACATTTTTAAGTTTCTAAGGTACTAGTATGGGAGAAAAGAAATTATAGAGCCAAGGTATGTGATACTCATACAAATTAATTTTTTTGAGTATGGTAGTAGAAAAAAAGAAAAAAATCCATAAAAACAGAGCATCAAAGATGAATTCTACCATGAGTTTAGAGGAAAATGGTGAAAATATTTAAATGTGATGAAATAAACACATCAAATATGAATTCTAATTCATTTGCTTTTATTCAAATACTGAAGATAACACACTAAATGAATACTGAAAGGAAATCATTCACTGAAAAAGAACATAGACTAAAAAAATATTGACATGGGAATCTTTGGCATTAGATTTGCTTCAAGTACTTCTGATATTAGAAACTTTTATTCAATTCAGAAAAATATTTCCATACTCAGAGTCTCTCCTCTCAAAATTCCCAACCACTCTTACAATGCAAAACCTCGAAATATATACAACTACTCTCGGAGCAAAAACTTAACTAATTATTTTCTGAAAACAACATTCATGTAACTTCTAAGCTTATAGATCTGGGATTGCATTAATTCATTGGTGCTAGTTGTCTTCATCGTGCTTTGATTTACTAGAAATCGGTTTAGTCTGAGCTGCTGGCACAAAGATGACACACGGATAAGGAGAATTGGCAAAGTTATGTAGAATTGGCGAGGAAATTAAATTTTAAATTTTATATGTAACAACATTTGGCTCCAATGGAGATTCTATCCTTTTTGCGAGGTAGCAAAAAATATGTAGACCGAATGCCTAACCCATACCATTCCAAACTCTGAAACCCTTCTGTACCTAATATCACTGCTACAAACTTGGAACCAACCCAATTTGAAAACAAGACTGCAAATTGAAAGCTGAATATCGAGAGTCTATTACTAAATATTCACACCAATAATTGTACAATCTAAGAGATCACTAAAAACTGAAAAGCCAAGAACTATTAAAAACTATCTGCTCAAATCTGGGAGCTTATTCTCAAACCATCCTAGTCTAACAATTGAAAACAATTTTTGGATTAAACGATACAAAAATTTCAATGCAACCAATCAAGCAAACGGGTACTTGATTGAGGCTCACATTTAGATGCTCCAAATATAAATACAAACTTGAAAGGTGGCAACTTAACGCACATCTGAAATTTATACCCATAGTCCATAATTCATCGAAGTTCTACTTCCCTGATGATTTCAACATACTTGCAAAATGATCTTTGAGATCATGAAGAATTACCTCTCGTTGATGATCAGAGAAAAAAAAAAGAATAAATCCGCCTTTCATTTTTAATAGATGTCCTTCCTTCTATTTCCTTAGATTCAAAGTAATTTTCAAGCGAAGAATCAACAATAAGCTTGTTCTCCTTTTCATCCATATCAGGTAAATATTTATATTTAGTTCTCCATGCATATCAACAAGTATATCTAAGAGTGACCCTTCATGTGATTCAACAAGATTATTATTTTGGTTCTCTAGAACTTTTATCATTTTAAAAGATATAAAATTTTGAATAACATCTTCTTTTTCAAAATGATGTAAAACAACAAATTCTTCTTCAATGACTTCATCAAAAGGTAAATGAACTGTAGAAAATATTGATTGACTATCATATTCTTGTCTTGGTCCCTTAAATTTGAATATCTTCAACAAACGTAGGGAAAGGAGCGTGAATTTCAACATTAAAATGTTGAGCTGTTTCATTTTTAGCCAAGGGATTAACTATGTTCAATTGGAGATCTTGTTGAATATCATAGCAATTATCATCTAACATATCTTTCTGATGTTGAAAATAATATTCATAATATTCTTTGATTTCTTCATCCATTAATTCCTCGTCACCAAATTCATTTTCCACGTGTTGCATAAAACATTCAAAATCTTCACAACAATGTCCACATAGTGAAAAAGATGGGTAATGTTCTTTGTAATTTTTATAGAACGATGTCTAAAAATATTGTAAAGAGTATAAACTAGCAGGTGGTAATTTTTCATACCATGATCTTGACTTTCCTTCAAAAGTAGTCATGAACATTTTCACAAGGAAATATTCATGTAATTTAACCCCTAGCTTATAAATATGCATATGAAATTTGATTAAATGAAAAGCAACATCATCTTCTTTTGTGCCTTTAAACTTGGAAAATATGTTTGCCAATCTATACAAGGCATACAATTTGGAAAACTAGGAATGTGTGAATGATTCAAAGGAGCATACCTTACAGCTTAATTCATCTTGAAAACATTAGAGTGAGGAAGAATTTATTTAGGCTAATGATTATTTGGATAGTGGAGCCACCATTGATACTTTGAATTTTGGATTCTGCTAACTATAGAGTCGCCAGGTCAATGATGTATGCCATTTTTTGTGTTTGACTTCTATTCACCATCATAAATCAAAACTAAACATTGTTGATTTTCTCTGTCTTAAATAAATCCTTTCAATCCTTGACAAGGACGCCAAAATGTTATCACTCAAAAATTCCATGTGGCTGTGACAAAAAACTCCCAAGGTAACCTCAAACCAATCTTAAGGACAAAAAATGGCCTTTTCAATCCAAAGGGGGCTCCTTTTATGAATCTGCTATCTAAAGGTCACTACAACAACAAGTCATGTATTTAAAATAATGGCCAGATCTTCTAATGATTAACTCTTATTGTGAATTTTGGTAGGACAGAGAGAAGAGCAACCATTGGGCATGGAGTCATAAGCTAAACTTTTTAAAGCTTCCAAGGTACTGGTATGAAAATAAATTAGAGAGGGAAGGTAGGTGATACTTTCTCAAACAATTTTTTTTTCAAGTATGGTGGTAGGTAAAAAGAAAACAATCCATCAAAATAGAACGCTAGAGATGAATTATGCCATGAGTTTAGAGGAAAATGGTGAAAATATCTAAATGTGATGAAATCAGAGCATCAAAAATAAATTCTAACTCATTTGGTTTCATTCAAACACTGAAAATAACACACTAAATAAAAACTAAAAGAAAAACATTCATTAATAAAGAACAGAGACTGGAAAAAATACCGACAGAAGAATCTCTGACATTCAATTTGCTTCAAGTACTTTTAATCTTGGAAACTTTTATTCAATTCAAAAAAAATATTTACATACTCGGAGTCTCTCCTCTCAAAATTCCCTACCCCTCTTACCTTGCAAAACTTCGAAATATATACAACTTCTCTCGAAGCAAAACCCTAACTAATTATTTGCTAAAAATAACATTCATGTAACTTCTATGCTTAAATATCTGGGACTATGTTAATTCCTCGCTGCTAGATGTCTTCGTCATGATTTGATTTGCCAGAAATCGGTTTATTGTGAGCTTCTACGTGTGAATCATGCTATAGAACAGTTTGAATATCTGATTTTGTTCCTCAACAGTTGTCTTTAAAATTTGGATGTGCCACATGTATGTTTTAAATATGGGATTGACCATTATTTATTGATTTTTTGCTACATGCTCTTTAAAATTCTACCTGCATCCTTTCAAATCTGATTTTAATTTCTTTATATCCATTTTAGAAATCAATTTTAAAAATTTGGAAATAACATAGTTTGATAAAATTATTTCCCAAATATTTTTTAACTTGTAAAACTACATTTCTATATTTCCATAGAAATAAAAACTGCCTATGCTTTTTGAAAACTATGAATTGATTTTCCACCCATAGAAAACCATCTCCTATAACATTCCTCCATTTTAAATTTTTTATTGAATTTCACAAATGAAATTCAAAACTAATTCCATAAAAATTCCCCTAGGGTACCTACTGGTGCCCCCCCAATAAAACATTATGGTATCCCCCTCCATATTGGGTAGTTTCATACTCAAGGTACCCCCCTACTACTCGAGGCAAGGAAGCCATAGTAGGCATGGTAAGGGTCATAGAGAGGGTATCCTTGCTTATATCAAGCCCCCATATGCCACCCACATTAAATAGGATTGTCCTATGAAACAAACCAGCTCTTCGCAGAATGTTCACCAGGATGCATAATTTCCCTACTACCTTCTCTAGTGCGTGAGTGAGTGATACCCTCTCTATGACCCTTACCATGCCTACTATGGCTTCCTTGCCTCCAGTAGTATGGGGGTACCTTGAGTATGAAACTACCCAATCTGGAGGGGGATACCATAATGTTTTATTGGGGTGGCACCAGTAGGTTCCCTAGGGGATTTTTTTACCCCATACTACTAGAGGCAAGGAAGCCATAGTAGGCATGGTAAGGGTCATAGAGAGGGTATCCTTGCCTAGGGAACCTACTGGTGCCCCCCCAATAAAACATTATGGTATCCCCCTCCATATTGGGTAGTTTCATACTAAAGGTACNAGTATGAAACTACCCAATCTGGAGGGGGATACCATAATGTTTTATTGGGGGGGAACCGGTAGGTGTCCTAGGGCCTTTTTTAATTCAGGATACCCTCTCTATGACCCTTACCATGCCTACTATGGCTCCAAATTGGGTATTTTCATACTCAAGGTACCCCCCTACTACTGGAGGCAAGGAAGCCATAGTAGGCATGGTAAGGGTCATAGAGAGGGTATCTTGACTACCCAATTTGGAGGGGGATACCATAATGTTTTATTGGGGGGGAACCAGTAGGTTCCTTAGGGGATTTTTTTAATCATCCAAGGGAATCCATGGAGATTCTATCCTAAGTTTGACTTGGGACGAGCAAAAAAATCCCCTATGGCACCTATTGGTGCCCCCCTAATAAAAAATTATGGTATCCCCCTCTAGATTGGGTAGTTTCATACTCAAGGTACCCCACTACTACTGGAGGCAACAAAGCCATAGTAGGAATGGTAAGGGTCATAAAGAGGGCATCCTTTCCTAATCCCCGGATGGGCCCTGATTGCCCATATATATCCCTTGAGCCTAATCGCTATAGGAAACTCCATAAGCTATAGTTTATCCATTATTATTCCAATGCCATGAACATGGGTGCTAGCCCCAATGCAATATCTCCATAGGTGTTAAAAAATCCCCTAGGGCACCTACTGGTGCCCCCCCCAATAAAAAATTATAGTATCCCCCTCCATATTGGGTAGTTTCATACTCAAGGTACCCCCTTACTACTAGAGGCAAGGAAGCCATAGTAGGCATGGTAAGGGTCATAGAGAGGATATATAATAAATTTTATCCTGTAAAACCATCCATTCTTTTCTGAATTCCATGTGTTGTTTTACCCAACTTCATATATTTATGAATAAATGAAATTGATAAATATATTTACCATAAATTAATTTATAATTTGACAAAAAAAAATTATTATTTCTTCTTAGGTTTTGGATTTCCAAAATTTGGAATGTAATTTCATTTAAAATACTTTCCCATGTTCAACACTTCCACTTCACGTGATCTTTGTAAATAGGTTGCGGAGCACCCAACCTTATAACATAAGGCTTTTTTTCAAGAAGAAAAAGTCAGTTCCTTGTTATTCTATTGAATCAAAAAAACCAAAATGGTCCATGGTACAATGTATCGTCCAAATTACATGGGGATCCGATAAGCTTACATCATGACTATACCAACAAGTTAGTTAACATACAGTATCGCTCACTCAAACTCACCAACATAACTCACACACAATCCATAGGCAACACAATAAGATCCTTGATGGCCTATCCAAAGGAAGCACTGGAGGGGAAAACTGAGTACCCCTTAAACGAAATAAAAACAAGAGTGCCAAAATAAACAACTCATGCCTGAGAATCCAAACGATGGGAAAGAGGCTTATATATTCCAAAGAATACAATCACCGTCGCATAGAGCAAATCAAAAGTAGTGTATATTTCCATATCCAATCACTTCTCCTTCCATGTTTTCAATGAAGGAGAGATTCTCCATTTCTAGGGACAACGCTTCTTTTGATAAGCCATCAACACTCGGGATTGAACTCCCTATAAATGTACTGGAGTCTGATGGAGAGAAATGAGTCCATCACAGTTCTGATGCGGGCACACCAGTGCTCAAGCATTGGAAATAAAATTGAGTATAAAGCTAAATATTGGAAAACAAATTATATTATTCCCTTGGTATTTCAACGCTTGTGGAGAGCGGTTTCCAGAACTTAAGAAATGTAGTTTTATTCCCACTTCTATTGGTAGCAGACTCAATAAAATTAAAACGCATGGAATGGTGGTTTATATTCTGCTCCAACTCTAAAATTTTAACTCTTGAGCAAGTAGAGCCAACATAATGAATAGTCATTATTCATCTCCCCCATTTAACTTTTCCAATGTTCAATTTAATATTTATTGAGATTTGTGTCGATGGGTTTGATATGATGACATGTATGTGTTTATCACTTTCCACTTGCCTCAAGAGATGTATGAATTACTTTTGAATTTAAATAATATTATAATTTTTTTTATATTAATAAACAATTTTTATTCTTTATAAGAATTTGGGCATACTAGACTCATAATATGACTTTGTGGATGGGGTAGATCGATTTAACCTTAGACTAATAGAATAAAAGTAAGAATGAGATCATTTGAATATTAGTCAAATGAAGGTTTAAGGTGATAGGAACTTGATAGAGTTGGCATAAAGATGGCACAAGGATAAGGAGCATTGGTGAAGTTGACGTATAATTGACAAGCAGATAAAATTTTAAATTTTATATGTGACAACAAAAGTTATTGCAAAACATTTTCGTGTTGGTCGTTGAGGGATAACTTAGACTTTCCAACATTTTCTTGCATGCTTTTCATAATTTTTAATTTGTTAGTCGTACAGTTCCAAGTTGGAGTTTTTCCCAACTGACATATGAGAACCCAAGTGAATTTTGCCAAATTCATTTGGTTCTATGGAATTTTCATTATCTTGCATAACTCAATATAGTTTCCTTATATTTGTGCCATTGTCATTTGTTTTTTCCCAACTTTACATATGAGATGGATTAATAGGTATTGTAACTTTTTTTCCTTCGTGTTTCATTGTCATTTGGTTTTTCCCAACTTTACATTTGAGATGGATTAATAGGTACACTAGTCAAGAGATTAACATTCTTTTTATTATGAAGTATTTATAACATAAAGGGGCACACTTCCAAATTGTACTGCCCCACCCCACATTTTGTACAAAATTTGAGGTTTGTTTTGTCCTTCCATGGCCATTTGAGAGTCAAATGTTATTCAATGTAGTAGATGAAGCAAAGTGGATTTCCATGCCCCGCTATACGGTTTCCTCGATTGTTGTATCTTCCACGACTGTTATATTGACCTTGTTGATTGTTTCCATTGTTGTGGGGAGTCTCAACCTTTTTCTCGACAATCTGTGTTTGGTACACTGTATGGTAATTTGTATTAGTCTTCAAGTTCTTGATACATTATGTGGTCGTATGTTGTGTTGTCCGATATATACCACACCATTTTTGTTTTACATCATTAGTATTATAGGGGCAATCTTTCGTCAAATAGAGTTCGAACCTTTCGTCAAATAGAGTTCGAACCTTTCACAAATGTCTCATAAATAAGTTGTTTGGGTTGTGCGGTAATCCTCTAGTCCTCGCTCTTATGGAAATATTATGGGGTTGTCTTGGAATTATCTTCTTTAAATAAATCATTAAATCATTATGTCTCATTGTGAGGCGTTGAAGTGATATTTGTATTGTTTCTATTTTCTCTTCGAGTTATTTGTCGACATATATAGTCGAGTAGTATGCACTTGACTCGAGTCTTAAAGCTTTCTTTAAGACACCGTTGTATGTTGTGTATTTATGTAATAGCAGTAGTGCTTTAATTCATGGCTGGAGCCCTGCAACAAAAAAATGGATCACAACAGTTTGGTCCATTTTGGATAGCATTTGACTGAGGAGATCTTTGAATCTTATATCATACTCTCATACAATTTCTCCTATTCTTTGAGTGATTTCTTTCAATTTCTGTCCAAACAAGATGCTTAGTGTCATCTTCTTTAAAGGAATCTAAAAAACTATATTTAATTTGTTGTTTTGTCTTAGGGCCATCTTCAATGAAATTCATGTACCATTTAAGTGCTCTATTCCAAAGACCACATGAAAAATGTGCAATTTGTTGATTCTCATCATCAACAAGGTTAGCTTGCCAGAGGGATTCACATATAAACCAATGTTTCTTAGGGTTCCCATGCCCTTCAAAAATAGGAGTATTTACTAGAATCCGATAAGCCATTTAGCAAAATTGAAATTTTTACCTCATGACTGAATACTTAGTAGAGCAGAATGATTGATTTACTTACTTACTATTTTACATTCATTTCTAAATTCTTATGGATGCAAGTTATACCATGACAGATGTACTTCTTCGACATAATCTTCTTCACTAGGTTGGATCTCCAATGGCCTGATCGCTTCAATCAATAATTTTGTTGACAGGGTGGGGTGCCTCCATATGATCTGAATAGAATAAATTGAAAGAGTGTCTCCAAAATCGAGTGTGAAGGTAATCCAATTACCATGCGGTGGTCACTTAATCATTAGCTGATGCATAATACATCCACATTGCTTTAGTCAACTCCATACGCTATTGTTTCCTGGTCCAAGTCCCATGTCATGCTTGATTATTTGTTTGATAGTTGTCCCAGTCGTAATTATCATTGGTACATATTCAATGAGAATTGAATATGCAAAGAATGTGGGGTCATCACCATCGCATGTGACCGTTCTTCTATCGTCGGCACCTTACCTTCTCTCTCATTTGGCTAGCTTTCCCTCGACTCAATCAGGACTTTTGGTTGCTCGAATATCTCAACCATTTTATTTACACTTCTTTTTTCGTGTTGTGGACTTGCAATATCTCTCATATGTTCTCATCGTTTGCACCTCTTTTCTCTTTCTATTTTTTGAATATTTGTTATTTTTTTATGAGTTGTTGGGCATTTATTTCGTTGAATCAGACTTGACTTCTTGCATGGATTCATTATTGTCTTTTTTTGTCGACTAGCATCATTATTCTATTCGGAACACATGGCCAGTGACCCCCCCATTGTCGACCTAACTCTTAATGTTCGACGTAAGCGGGATCAACAATATATTTCACTTACTCACAAAGTATTCCCACTAATTCTCTTTGACAAAATGCTCCCAATCTTTTTCCTTTTGCTTCCCAATTTGATGAAGCAGGTACGTCCAACGGAGGTCGTGGTTGATTTTGTGGTTGGTTCCATTCTTAGTTAGAAATTTATATAGCAAGATTGATATTGAACAAAAATCATTCTTGAAGGTTGGTATAAAATCTGCTTCGAACTTGGTCAACTGAATTTGTTTCTTCCACAGATTGTTATTCACATAATTTTTTACATACATTTTTGAGCCACTCGTATAGATTTGTTTTTCCTTCCTTATAGACCTTGTGCATTAACAATCTTTCATTATGAGCGTCCAAATTTCTCATGAATAGCGTCGAGGAATTTCTTTATCTCATGATGGTCAACTTCTATAAATTGTTCATGGGACTTAGTGAAGAACTTTTCTCGGGCATGTGCAAGCATCAACTTGTTCCTTCTGGCATAGTTTTGTATGCAGTTTGCAATCTTTCGATTCCACTAGTCTCTATTTTTTCTCTCACTCACCATTTACATACATATGTCTGCTTCATGTACTAACTCAATACTATCGATGACAGAACCAATGTTGTAATCTATGGGATTAGAATGAGTTACCAGTAGTGCATCAACCATAGATATAAAAATGCATTGCATACATATTCATAAATACATAATGAGAGAAACAAAATTAGAGTAATAGGGACTAGAGGAACAAGTATCTTTATTATCAGAACATACTAATCATGTACAAAAGTAGAGTTTCTTTACCCTGGCACACTAGTTATTCAGTTACAATTTCTTAACTGCTCAATCGGTTACCTTAACATATATGACTAACTGAGCCAACTACTTCCCAATTAGTCGAGACAACCTAGTCGACTGGTCGACTAGGCTTCTCCAACACTTACCTATTAGACTTAACTAGCCTAGCAAGGAAGACAAGTTGTGAACACTTACATGATCATCTTAACTATCATTGGGATGTTGTATGTATAAATATTGCTTCATTGCAATGTATTTATTTTTAAGTGACCTTTGGAGATCAACACTCTCTAATCCATCATATACAATATACTTTGTTTACTATAACATTTTTGGAACTTATCTAGAGAGCACCTCTACTTGTAGGACTTGTTATCCATTGTAACACTTTTGTACACATTGTTCTAAATAGTCAACATTATATTCATAATTAAGCACCATTAGCATGGCATTGATTCACATTTTTATGTAGCATCATGTTTCATTTTGTTGAAATGATGAATATGACTTGCAATGCAAGACTCCATTATTCAACTGTTGAGTTTAATATTGCCTCAGCCTATACATCATAGCTAGAGAAGTCTCTAAAATAGTCAATTGTACATTGAGCCTAAGTGGGTACTTAGGTCATATAGGTATCATCAACACAATTCATTTAATATAATTTAATTGTCTTAAAATTTAATGATCATTTGGTCAAGGTACACTAATAAGAAGCTCACAATTCTCCAGTCCATCATATATGAGATATTTTTTTTAGTATAAAAATTCTTGGAACTTATCCAGAGAACACCTCTACTTGGATAAGTTGTTATCCATTGTAACACTTATGTACACACAGTTCTTAATTCTCAACATTATAGTCATAATCAAACACCATTAGCATGTCATTGATTCACATGTTTATGTAGCATGATGTTTCATTTTGTTGAAATGATGAATATCCATGCTCTAAGTGTTGAGTTTAACATTGTATCAATCTATACATCATAGCCATAGAAGTCTCTAAAATAGTCAGTTGTACCTTGATCCTAAGTGAGCACTTAGATTAGATAGGTATCATCACACATAATTCATTTAATATATATTTAATCATCTTAACCTTTAATGCTCATTTGAACAAGGTACAGTAATAAGAAGCTCATGAAATAACACATAACTCTCTTAGATAACCTTACTACAAAACACACCTATTCTCAACTCACCACAAACCAACACAATAATCAAATTATTTTGACACTCTTATGAAAATCCAAATCCCATCGGGTGGGAAAAAGTTGGACAAATGGATCACCAAGCCTGTGGAATTTGGGTAAAAATTTATGTTTTGCATTAAGCTCCATGTTGCCTTGAATTTGAACTACTATTCTTATTGGGTTCCATCGGCTAATGCTTAGTAGAGACTAGAGAAGGTCCATTGTAATTTCCTATGGGCATATATCGATGTGGACATAGGATTTCATAGGTTTAATTGGAATTTGTGTTGCTTACCCAAAGAGTTTGGTTGGAGGGGGATGGAAATCATTGAGACTCTCACCAAGAGTCAAGCCTTGTGTGGAAAATGGGTCCTCTAAGCACAAGGGAATGGAGTTTGGAAAGTATTTCTTAGGAATTGTATCACATCTTGGGTCTTGTTAGAGAAAAATTAATGGAAGAGCCTCAAACTTTAACTTTCATTGTTACCCTAGCCCATGTGAAGATAAAATGAAACTTTATGGCTAAGATCACATGGAAGATTTGGTAGATTGTTAAGCTTTATATAAGAAAATTCCCTCATGTTAGTCTTATCCTTCAATGGCCACTCTTTGTGGCATCCTCTAGTATTGTTTCACGAAGATAAGGTTTTGCAAAACAACACATGGTTCTTAATGCTTTACAAATCCAAAAGAAACATCCACATGATTATCAATAATTTTTATTCTCATTGACTATCTACCATGGATATACTTAAAGGTTGTTTTTTGTCCAAAAAATCAAGAGAAGTTAATCCAAAGGTATATCAAAGAGATCCTCCCAAATTTTTAAATTTGTGAACCATTGATCTACAGGAAAATGAGAGCGATTGAGAAGTAGAATTGTGTAGTGGAATATCAAGAACAATGTAAACTGAATAAGAGAATTTTGAGACAAATATGATAAGAATTGATCAGTTAATTACAACATTAATATTCATTCATTAACCCAACATTAATACAATGGTGTTACAATAAGGAGAATTCGAATCACATGGATAAGATTCGAATCTACCAACTAAACATGTATGTCTGGATAGCACAGTGTGTCTAAATCACTCCATGGGAGAAACTAGTCTAACTACTTAAGAGAATTTTTTTCTCTTTAAGAAAAAACTTGTGAAAAAATTGTTCCAATTTGCAACTCTATGGAGCAGCCATGCAGCATAATGGTTCTTCTGTGCATCAACATCCTGGGACTGTGCATGTGAACCTTTCTATCTTCTTCCGATCTACTAAATGTTGCTTTTGTCTCTTCTTTCTAGAGGAGGAATGGAATGATCCATTTTGTTCATCAGTGGGCCAAATTGTGGGTCATTCGCTATCATCAAGTAGCATCTATGTAGAAGTTTGTTGCACCACTCTGTAGGTAGCGAATCTATGTGAGAGAGTGCAACATATTCATTATGATACCGTGACCTCGTTCTTCTTCTATCATCTAGGTTCCCAACACCATTCCCAACTGCTTCAATGATATTTTGGGCCCATTTAGGCTTATGATTTGGAATAGGAGATTGATTTGGATCTGGATGATCTTGAGGTAGAATATCAATATTAAGATCATCCTGGTCGTGTTCTTCGTCTTCTGAAACTGAATTTTTAGACAACATATCATTATCTGCAAATGGAGATGAAAGAGAGTTTTTACCTTCCCTTTCAAATAGTTGTTGATATTGTGATGGAGCTGAGTATGGCAGAAAGTGTGAGAATTCATATGCCTTGGAGGCATGGTTTGAAACACCCTTCGCTATAATATTCCCAATTGAGATATCTGGGATCTCCACTAGGTCAGGACCAAATACAACTTGCTTTGGCAAGCCACTATGTGTCATCTAATAAACATATAACATATTTGTTGCAAGAGAGGGCACATAGAGTACATTCTTGAACTCACCATGTTGGGTTTTAATAGAACCTCTACCTGCTGCTGGGATCTATGAATTACCCCCCATATGAATGTTAGGTCATCCTGAGAGTTCCAGAGTAGTGAAGGATTCATTGGAGGCAACCATGTGGTTGGATGCTTTAGAATATATCAAGTAATCCTTCGACTGAGTGAAGCCTACTTTGAAAGCATGGCACCTCTCATATTCTTTAGTCTGCTCTCCAGCTTCAGACATCTCGACACCTTGTGGAAGGGAAATATTGTTTTGTTCAAGGAGTGTTGTCAACTGGTCGATGGTCTTCTTCATGCACTGGCTCTCTGGATGAAAGCATCTCATACATTATGGACACTTAGCCTTCTTGAATTTCTTCTTTTTCTTGGAACCTGAGGCTCCATCGGAAGATATATGATTCTCCTTTGGATTTGAATTCGTGTTTTTGGTCTCCTTCCCTTTGTGCTTCCCTCTTGCTTGCGCATTTTTTGAGTCTGTCACTAAGAGTGCTAGGTTCTTGGAGGTTCGAATCACTCCCATTTGAACTAATTTATCTTGCTCTTGTATTAAGGACTCATCAAAAGCATCTAGAGAAGGAATCTTCCAATTAGGGATGGAAGCTCTCCTAGAATGGAATGTAGAGACAAAGACTGAGTAATCAGATCCAATCTTGCTCAGTACTAAAAGCATAAGTTGCTCATATTTCCTCTCTAATCCACATTGTTTGCATTACAGTACTAGTGACTTGTATTTTGTGAATAATTGCTGAATAGATTCGAAACTGTTGGGTTGTAGAGCAATGAGCTCATTATCCAAAATATGCCCTCAAAACTCATCTTGTTTGCCAAACAAAGGTTCAAGCTTATCCCAAGATTCCTTAGGATCCCTTAGTCCCTCAAGGTGGAACAAAATATCTTGGGATATATTAATGCACATGAAATCGGAGGCCTCATCAAGACGATTCAAAAAAAATTTCTTCTCAACATACTGTTGGGGCTCAGTTTCTCTTCCCATTGTCATCCTAAACACACCAAGATTGTGCAAGGATACCTGCATATCTGCCCTCCAATCAGTGTAGTTGAAGGGTGTAAGGATTCAAGGTATGAGAGCTAAAGAATCCATCTTTCTGTATGTTGAACAGTAAAATCCTCAAGAAGCTACATAGGTACCTACAAATAACATTGCAAAAACCAATTCAATTCGCAATCATCATTCAGTTTCAATCCTTTCCACCTCAACCTATACACTTTCTCAAAGTCTGTCACACCTGAATAGACTTATTTGGATAGAATCCAGAGGGAACAAGGCTATCATTCCAGGATTTATGTGGAAACTCAACTGCTTCTGGTGTACAATGGAGATCATACAAGAATTGTTGCTAGCCTGAATAAGGCTCTGATACCATGTTAATTTTGTGAACCATTGATCTATAGGAAAATGAAAGAAATTGAGAAGTCGAATTATGCAGAGGAATATCAAGAACAATGTACATTGAACAAGACAAATTTGAGACAATTCTGATAAGAATTGATCAGTTAATTACAACATTAATATTCATTCATTAACCCAACGGTAATACAATGGTGTTACAATAAGAAGAATTCGAATCATGTGGAAATGATTTGAATCTACCAACTAAACCTGGCTGTCTGTCTAACTCGGTGTGTCTAAATCACTGCATGGGAGAAACTAGTCTAACTCTTGATGTCTAAATCAATTTACAATCAGTTAACAACTGGGGTAGGTGGAAAAAGGTGTCACTCCCCATGCATGATTCAAAACTGGTGCTAGACTAAATGAGAGTGATCTAATTGATTGTAACTGGAGGTTGGCTCAACATAACTGCCTACCTACCATAACCAACTGATGGAGGCTGCTGGTGGCACTCAGAGTGGCTCCTAGAATGTAGGGACTAGCACTGGTGGCACCAATGGCACCAATATCAGGGTGGCACCAAACTCATCCAAATGACTCCTAAGTTAGGCAAGATGTTCAAATAGACTATATAGGACAAGGGAGGATTATTTAATCCTAGCACAAGTAATCTTGTGATTAAGCTAGGCCTTTAGGGCCTTGTGGCTTGTTGAAAGATTGACAATGAAATAGAATTAAAGCCTTAAAATATTAAATGCCTACAAATGGGCACACACACTTTTGTTAAAAAGTCTATCATTAATGATCATATTAATAAGCTTTGAAGGCCAAAATCGAAAGAAATGACCTAGCTATTTTGCTATCTAAGTTGTGGAATCCATTAGTGAAGTTGAAGAAGTCCTTTTTTTCCCTAATCCTTGATATTTAGGGGCTTGTATATACACTAGGTATTAGTTCATTAGGGGTTGTCTCAATTAAAAGGATCAATCTATTTGAAAAATGAAAACATGAAACATTTATTATGGTACTAATTTTTTTAATTGTACACGGTATAACCAATTGCCCCTATTGTTATTTCTTAGAAAGTTGACTCATTAGGGGAAAATCTACCTTGGGTCATCAAGTTCAACATATTATGACAACTCATTAAAATAGAGGTCCTCTCTTGTTCAATAACAATGAATATTGAATCCTTATTCAAGAAAACATAGCCTAACAAGTCTTTTACTTGGTGTGATAGATCTATTATCTATGCAAACCTTTATTTTCGTATTTTTATTTGATTTGAAAAAGGTTGAGAAAGTTGTTGGATTTTTTAGGAGGGGAAGGAATGTTACACCGTGAATAGGGTTCCTCTTACTAACTCCTATCTACCCACCCTGATCTATTTTTTCAAGTGTCCTTAGTTTGTAGGTAGCCCTCACCATCATGTTAGAGGTACAATAGTTGCCCCACCCCCCTGACCACTAAAATAAAACGACAATTACCCTCATCTAGCCTTTTTAAGGATGAGAATCGTCCTGATCTAACAAGGAAATTATGAGTGGGAACACATTATCACATATTTGAATCTTAAGTAAGATGGATGGGGTTGATGAATCATCACCCAATGCAGATTTGTTTCCCTCTAAAACATTAATTATGTCTCTTATTTTCTTAACTCTCGTGAGTATGTGAGTTAGGCTATTCAAGAAAACATAGCCTAAGAAGTCTTTTACTTGGTGTGATAGATCTATTATCTATGCAAACCTTTATTTGCGTATTGTTATTTGATTTGAAAAAGGTTGAGAAAGTTGTTAGATTTTTTAGGAGGGGAAGGAATGTTACACCGTGAATAGGGTTCCTCTTACTAACTCCTATGTACCCACCCTGATCTATTTTTTCAAGTGTCCTTAGTTTGTAGGTAGCCCTCACCATCATGTTAGAGGTACAATAGTTGCCCCACCCACCTGACCACTAAAATAAAATGACAATTACCCTCATATAGCCTTTTTAAGGATGAGAATCGTCCTGATCTAACAAGGAAATTATGAGTGGGAACACATTATCACATATTTGAATCTTAAGTAAGATGGATGGGGTTGATGAATCATCACCCAATGCAGATTTGTTTCCCTCTAAAACATTAATTATGTCTCTTATTTTCTTAACTCTCGTGAGTATGTGAGCTAGTTGGTCTAAAGAAAAATTATGCTCAACTAATATGCTTGGAGTGTAGTTATGTACCATTATTAAGGTAAATTTTGGCTACAGAGGTTTCCCTTGTAGTCCTTTTTTTTGTATAAAGTGCCTAGTACATACACATTTTGATTATATTAATAGTCAAAGGAAGGATTTTATTATAACCTTTATTGTTGGACTCATGCGAAAGTAGAGCACATAATCACATAGTTTAATTGAAAATTTACCTCAACCCTTACTCACAATTGATCTCAAATGCCTCAAATGGTACCTAGACAACATGTGATGGCAACAATTGATATAAGCACAACTATAAGTATTCGACGCACTAGCTCACATGTTCCAAAAAACACCCCTCCCTTGCACTACCATTGTAAACTAGGTCACCCTTGGTCTCAAACTCATCTAATGGGGTCAAGGGGCTCGAGCATAGCCTCTTGCAAGTTCTAAAGGGAAACACTCTTGGTGAGTGGCAGTGATAGCACACTAGTACGGTTTGGGGTGGAACCCCAAAATCTATAACATTTAAGCAAACAACAGTATGAACACCAAGTTCTATATCCTAGAGATGCACCTTAACATCTAGTATGCACATGATACAAGTGACCATTTAGGGTCATCTAAAAATAAATTAATAAATACTAGTAGTTTTCTAGTCATGGTTTTTTGGTGCTTGTGTTTTTCTTCCTTTCCATGCATTTTTGGGGGTAGTTATGTGTAACAAACTAGGACCCAACTCATTTTGCTAATGTTATTTCCAACAAGATAAAGAAGACCCCAAAACAATCTTGAGTGAAGTTATGATCCTCGCAAGTCCCTTTTTTGGACATCTCATATTCATCTAGATTATCATTCCCACTTAGCCTTGATCATGCAAGAGTTAGGGTTCTACTACATTTGTTCCATTGGAACCATTATAAAATGTAGTTCAACCTATTATTATGGGATTTTTATGAATGAGTGTAGTCATCACATCTATTCTTAGGTATATTAAGCCACCACCATGTGGTTCAAAGAAGCAGAGATCACAGATATAAATGACTTCTCCCTCAATTGTTATTATTAGTTATTATTCATTGCATTTAAATAATCCGGCCTCAATATTATATTAGTTTACACCCTATAATTTTGCATATTATTTGATGTCATTATTAATCCAATATGGATTAGAAATATTAGAATAAATTGGTCTTTATTGTCTTTTTTTGCATGTCCTCAATGAGGTTAGGGTACAAGGATTTGCGCCTCGAACTAACCCATCTCAGTGAAAACTCCCCCTACTAACCAAAGTGACCTCTCATGGAAGATGAAGGAAAGATGACAAAGCTTAAAAGATCCTATCAATTTGCTGCCCCAAAAAATAGTTGAGAAACAAAGGAATAAGGTTAAGTACCTAAATGATAGAGGGGGATATATTATCAAGTTTTATTTGTTCTAAGAATCCCTTGAGCGTCAAAGGAACAAGATGATCGACCATCATTTCACACAAATATTTCAGTGGCTCCCAGTAGTGATGACAAAACATTCAACAAGTAGCCATTT
Source organism: Pseudotsuga menziesii (assembly GCA_001517045.1). Taxonomy (NCBI): domain Eukaryota; kingdom Viridiplantae; phylum Streptophyta; class Pinopsida; order Pinales; family Pinaceae; genus Pseudotsuga; species Pseudotsuga menziesii. The sequence continues at coordinate 362,882 of LPNX011156737.1, forward strand.
CATGGGGAATAAATTCTTCAAGGTACAAGTTATTTTGATGCCCCTCTATTTGAAGGGAAGATAAACGTGAAATATTTAGAGTGATGGTTGAGTCTACTATAGGGTTATTTCTTTGTTAAAGAATTTTCCAATAGTGAGAAGATTGATTCTCCACTCCTAAAGGTCTTTTCCCATGTCAAAAATTAGTGAGATACTTGCTATGTACATCATGTTGAATATTTATAATTGCATGTGACAAATCCCATTTCGATGGAATTTGTCAACACCATCAAGGAGGATATTTACATATTGGATTATTTACCAGTGTACATGATGGATGATCTTTATTTAAGGTGAATACCATATTGTTTCAAAGTACACCGACGCCTTTCACTCCCTACATACAAATCTAGGTATTTGATACTTGGATTGGTATTGGCTATAAATGTTAGGATTTATATTGGTTGAGACTTGGTATTGGTATTGGTTATTGACCAAACTGTCTATTATATTATTTTAGCCTAACTTAGGAGTTTTATTTAATTATTTGGGTCCACTAGTACCATTGGGTCCACTTGGCCTAATGGGGCCACATGTACTAGTTACTAGAGTGTTGCTAACTGCCACTAATAAAGGCTTAACTGCCACTGAGTGCACTTGCATGCATCACTTTAGGCGCCTACTAGGCCAATCCCAACATTTTAGGAGCCACTGGGAGTTCCGGCACCAACCTCCTTCAGTCAGTTGGAGTTGGAACTAGTTAAGCTTAATTATTCTTCAGTTACTTTCAGTTAGTTCACTTTCAGCTCAGTTAGCACCAGTTATGCATGGTTGCATGTGGATAAGGTGCCTTTTCTCACCTACCACTTTAGTTAGACTGAGTCAACTTATTATAACTTATTGTGTGACTTGATTAGACATCTGGAGTTAACCATTTGGACTCCGATAGTGATTTAGACATATTTAGTTATCCATGCAGTTAGATACAGTAACATAAAGTTGGTAGATTCGAATTCATCCCTAATTATTCGAATTCTTTCCTATGTAACACTATTGTAACACCGGATTATGTAATGAAGAAAATACTGTAATTCTATGAGCAATACTTGTTTGTTTCCCGTGAGTTTTGATTTGTTCAGTTTGTATAATTCATTCCTATTCACTACATCAATAATTTGGACTCTTTTCTTGATGATGTCAATGGCACAAAAATTCTACCATGGTATCAAATCCATCTCAAGCAAGATTCAAGTCTGTTTACTCTCCATTGAACACCAGAAGCAGCTAGGTTTCCACAGAAGTCCCACAAAGTGTGCCTTGCTTCCTATGAATTTATTCAGAGTGGCGATGCGGGCATGACAGATCCTTAGAAAGTGTTCGTGTTGAGAGGGAAGGATTGATTCTAACATATTTCGAATGATTTTTGTTTTGCAATGAAATTTCTACAGGTGCTATGTCGCTTGTGTGAAGAAATTGCCTTTTTCCAGCAGGAGAATTATGGATTCTCAATCCTCCACACCTTGGATCCTAACACCATTCAATTATGTTGATTGGAGGGCAGATATGCAGGTTTCCTTATGGAAGCAAGGCTAATTCAGGATAATACTTGGAAGGGAGGTCAAGCCCAATCAACCAGCAGAGAAAAACAAGTTGCTGAACTACTTAAGATGAAGCTTTTGGTTATCTATGTACTCACATATCCAGATATCTCCTCTTTCACCTTGAAGGTTTGAGGACTCCCAAGGAATATTGGGAAAAGGTTGAAGTCTTGTTTGGCAAGCAAGATGAGCTTCGGGGACACATTCTGGAGAACGATTTGATAGCCTTACATCCCAACAATTTCGAGACTATGCAACAATTATTTACTAAATTCAAGTCTCCTGCACTTTAATGCAGACAGTGCAGAATAGAAAGAAAGGCTAAGCAACATGTGCTCTTCATACTCAGCAAACTAGGTACTAAGTATTCTATATTTGTCTCAATCTTCCATTCCAAGAGAGCTTCCATTCCCAATTGGAAGATGCCCTCACTTGATTCCTTTGTTGAGTCCTTAATACAGGAGCAAAAGAAGTTGATCCAGATGGGAGTCATCAAGACTTCCAAAGATCAAGCTCTCCTAGTGACAGACTCTAACAAAGCACAAGCTAAAGGGAAGTCTAAGGGAAGGAGCATAAAACAACTGATTCAAAGCCTAAAGAGAATCATAAGACTTCTGAAGGAGCTTTGGGATCTAAGAAGAAGAAGATGTTTGAAAAGAATATGTGTCCCTATTTTATGAGGGGTTTTCATCCAGAAGACTCTTGCATGAAGAAGCAAGTTGACCAGTTGACTACCCTCCTCAAGCAGAATAACATTGCTCTCCCACAAAGAGAAAAGAAGCCTAATGAAGGACGACAGACAGAAGACGATGAAAGGTGTCATGCCTTGAAGGCTAGCCTTACTCAGTCAACAACATATTTGATTGGTTTTGGAGCATCCAACCACATGGTTTCCTCCAAAAAATCTTTCTCTACCCTCACACTATCAAAAGGGCCTAATATTCACATGGGAGATGATTCCCAAATTTTAGCAGAAGGAAGAGGCTTAGTCAAAGCCAGTCACGGTGAGTTAAAAAATGTTCTTTATGTGCCCTCCCTTGCATCTAATTTGTTGTATGTTTATTAGATGACCCATACAGGATCTCCCAAGAGAGTTCCATTCGAGTCGGATTCAGTTGAGATCACAGAAAAAACTACTAGACAGATCATAGCGAAAGGTATTGGAAATCATTCTACTAAAGCTTATAAGTTCTCAAATTTTTTACTTGTCTCACCTCCTATAACTTTATTGTCTCATGCTAACAACACCAGTAAGATTTGGCATGAGAGATTTGGCCATCTCAATTTCAAATATCTCCAGCAACCCCACAATGATAAAATGGTTGAATATTTTCCTCTCATCCAAACTTCCGATGGAATATGTTCTTGTTGATTGGTAGGTAAGCATCTAGAGAAGAGGTATGAAGTTGGGAAGGCACATATAGTTGCCTCTATACTTGTTTTGATACATAGTGATGTGGTTGGACCTATGCCTACAAACTCTATTAATGGTTGTAGGTATTTCCTCACCTTTATTGATGATTGTTCTAGGTACTGTTGGATCTACTTTATGAAACATAAATCATAATTTTTTGATATTTTTAAAGTTTTAAAGCTATGGTTGAGAATAATTTCAGTAAGAATAAAGTCCATAAGATCTGATAAAGGAGGAGAGTACATCAAAGGAGACTTTCGGTATTTATGTGAATCAGATGGGATTCGAATGGAACACTTAGTTCCATACACACCACAACAAAATGATGTGGCTGAGAGGAAGAACATATCACTGAAGGAGATGCAAACATGCCTTCTCTATGGTAAGAATCTCCCTCCTCTTTAGGCAGAAGCTGTAAATTGTGCTTCATATTTGCAGAACAAAGTGCCTCATAAATCAGTGGTTGGGGCCACTCCATTCGAAGCACTGCATGGGTATAAGCCCAATGTCTCTCATTTGAGAGTTTTTGGTTCCAAATCTTGGGCCAGAATACCACTTGACAAGAGGAAGGCCTTCCAAGCCCAAAGTAGTGAATGCATTCTAACGGGATATGCAGAAGATGGAAATGCATACAAGTTAATGGAGGTTGCAACTAGGAAATGCTTCATTGAGTGGAGTGTTCAGTTTGAAGAAGATAAATTGTATGATTCAACACCATCCAAAGCACAAGAAGGTATAAATACTCTTCCTCCCATTTTTGATGATGATGATTTGTTACATGTTTCAGATTCAAATGAAGAGGATTGAGACCAGCATGATCCTACTATTGAGGTTGAACCTCATAAGATTCTAGATCCATATCCAGCCTCCATTCCAAAGCAAAGGCCTAAGCCTAGACTCGGCTCAAAAAATGATTGAAGCAGCTGGGAATGGTGCTGGAAATCCAAAAGACAGAAGGACAACTAGGTACCAGTATCAAAATGAGCATGTTGCACTCTCTCTCACATATTCGCTCCCTACAGAGTGGTGCAACAAAATTCCAGGTTGGTGCTACTTGATGATAGTGAATGATCAACTACTTGGCCCATAGAAGAAGAAACTTGATCATTCTTTACGTTTACCATCCAGAAGAAACACACAGATTCATCAATTCAAAAACACATTGAGAGGCTCACATGCACAGCTTCAGGATGTTGCTGCACAGAAGGACCATGCTGTTCCATAGAGCTGCAAATTTGGAGCAGTTTTTTCAACAAGTTATTTTTCTAAGGAGGAAGCTTCTTTCTTCTAAAGATAGCTTGTATTTTCTTGTTTCCTCCTTATTTTGAGGGGAGGGGGTTTCCCATGAAGTTTTCCCCTATTTCCTCGGTTTATTAAGCAGCATTTTTTTTATCTTTTAGATTTTATATGGGTGACTTATGGCCTTGTTGCCAAGTCCCACTGTTGTCCAAGTTAGGATTCAGGGGGGTGTTGGGATTTATAATCCTCCCTTAACCAAACAGTCTATTAGATTATTTTAGCATAACGTAGGAGTTTTATATAATTATTCTGGTCCACTAGTACCATTGGGTCCACTTGGCCTAATGGGGCCACATGTATTAGTAACTAGAGTGTGGGGAACACTGATAGAGGCTAACTGCCATTGACTGCACTTGCATGCATCAGTTTAGGCACCTCCTATGCCAATCCCTACATTTTAGGAGCCACAGGGAGTTCCCCTATTTCACTTTCAACTCAATTAACACCAGTTATGCATGGTTGCATGTGGATAAGGCGTTTTTTCTCACCTACCACTTCAGTTAGATTGAGTTAACTGATTATAACTAATTGTGTGACTTGATTAGACATCTGGAGTTAACCATTTGTACTCTAATAGTGATTTAGACATCTTTAGTTAGCCATGCAGTCATATACAGTCACATCCATTTGGTAGATTCGAATTCATCCCTAATGATTTGAATTATTTCCTGTGTAACACTATTGTAACACCGTATTATGTAATGAAGATAATATTGTAATTCTCTGAGCAATACTTGTCTGTTTTATGTGAGATTTCATTTGTTTAGTTTGTATAATTCATTCCTATTCATTGATTCAATAATTTGGACTCATTGCTTCATGATCTAAATGGCACACCAATTCTAACAATATACCATAATGGCATACATAGATACATCTAAAGGGAAATGGTGCTTTCGAACATCTCTTAGTTGAGCGCCACTAATAGGTATGCCATCAAGATTGAGCAAAAAAATCCGACATAAGGGTAATAAAGAGTGTGGGCCCAAAAATTAGCCACAACAAAAAAGGGTAAAGGTGGCCCTACTCTCAGAATAAAGGATAAAGATAACCAACCTCAAGACAACTTGTCATTGCCACTTACAAAGAAGAAGAATGACAAGAGAAAGTTGTGTGACCACCAAAGAAAGGCCTTGGCATGACAATACCAATGTTGTGCTAGATGATGAGTGTTGTTTGAGCACAAAGCCTCGCACTCTAATCAATCCTTGACACCATAAGATCCATGGATAGGGAAAAACTAATAATTGATGGAAAACCCATGTGACTATCACTACTATAGAACCTCATGCCCCCAAATTTAAAGTAGTAGTGAAATAAAATTATAGTAGCATAAATGTACATAAATATTGTGTAATCATCATATCTGAGACATAAATGTATTGTTGATGCATTAAATTTTTATTTTTTTGTGTCTAGAGGAATCAACAACTAGGGAGGTGCTCATACTCGCGTGACATGAGATCGATTTGCGTCTGGTACCACTATACCCCCAAGTGCACCCAAACTACCCCTACATGGGTACACAGACTATTCAAGGTTCGAACCTTACCCACAAATGCATCCTATCCCCAACTAGTCTACATCTTGGGGGATTATACATTAAATATTTAGTCTATCTCTTTCATTTCAAAATTTTGAAATTTTTTTCCAATTGTTTTAGTGTTTTCAATTTGTTGTTCTTATTCTTGTGGCGATGGATATTGTCAATTTGAACTCAAAGCACACTTGTGTTCAATCCAAGTTGAACCAACACATATACGAGAAGAAAAACATCTATTAGTGCTCTAGTTTGTACAATATGAACATAACAATTAACATCTAACAGTAATGAAACTCTCGTTGATTACCATTATCGTATCTATTGTAGCAGGCACCAATGTTGGATTAGTCGGATTTGACTAGTCATCACTAGTGACATGTGGATTTCTGCAACATCTAGGATGATAAATTTAAAATTGTATCAAAATTAAATATTATATATCTATTGTCCAATTTAATACCCATTAGAATACATATGCACACTCACCATACATACATGTTTTTCATTATCGACCTCATTATTGCTAGTGTTATCCTAAACATGTTGAGCCTCATGATCTAGATGCGCCAACTAGAATAATTAATTGTAATCATGTTTGCCTCCATGTTCGTGACCATGGAGTATCTTAGCCCCCACCTTCCCTGACGTTTCCATTGTTATAAAACCACACGTGTTCACACGACTTTATGTTCTTTGTCATGGGAACAGTGCAAAATTTTGCACCTATTTTTAATAACATCACAAATTTGTTTCTCAATTGCAATTGAATACAATTTGCGGATCCCCCCCCCCCCCCCCCCCCCCCCCCCCCCCCCCCCCCCCCCCCCNTTACACTTTTGCAATCTAACTCTATGTGTACATTGAGTGAGGCCCACAATATTCACAGAAGCATCCAACCTAGGAACTTGACCCTGTGACCTAATGCTTGCAATTCACAACACTCAACTACTTGAGCTAACCTAATGAGCCTAAAATTTGGAAGGACTTAGTAATGAAATGGTTTAATTTTTTTAATAGTTACACAACCTCAAAATTAAGGAAACCAACCTACCCAAGTTTATGCTAACCACGTTTATCTAATATTTGCCTAGGTGGCCTTTGAGGTAACTTTCAACCTATCCAAAGTTCTAAGATCAAATGTTATTTAGATGTAAAACTTAAAAATATTAGTTATTCAATTAATATTAGGTAAACATAAGCCACAATAGAAAAAGGGTAAATGTGACCCTAACTCTCAAAATAATGGATAGAGTAAAGTTAACCAACCTCAAGGAAACCAATCATTGCCACTTACAAAGAAGAATAATGACATGAGAAAGTGGTGTGACCACCAAAAAAGTCTTTGGCACAACAATACCAGTGTTGCGCTAGATGGTTAGTGTTGTTTGAACTCAAAGCCTCACACTATGATCAATCCTTGACACCAATAGATCCATGGATAGGGGAACATTGATAATTGATGCAAAACCCATGTGACTATCACTACTATAAAGGTTGAACCATAGGAACTAGAGGATTATAAGGTTAGTGCCTCTCCACTCACAAATGTGGGTGAAGAGGAAACCGTTGCATTTCATTATTGGCACTAACAACAAAGAAAAAATGAATTTGAGGGAAGATGAGATGCCAATGACATCCATTACAACATTAGCCTACTTTTTTCAACCTTACTATTGATGACTATTCTTTGTTCCCCGTTTAGGTAAAAAAATTATCATATTTTCAACCATTTTAGGCCATGAAATCATTTTTGCCAAGTTTTCATATGGATTAGCAACTATTTACATTCATTTTGCCATTAAAAGGCGTGTGAGTGGACCTAGACACCTTGTTACAGATATCAACACTCTTGTGGTAGCCATTATTTGGATCTCATGCTTGAAAGGCAATATGACTACCAAGTTAAGCTACCATTACAGTGTTGTGCTTTGGAGCCTATTATCAAAATAAATGTTAATTTATGAGGGTGATGATGATTGCCCAAGTTAATTTACCATTACATTGTTGTGTCTTAGAAGCTATTATCAAAATAAATGTTAATTTCTCAACAAAATGTATATGTGAAAACAATATCTATAGATGATCCATATCATATGACTCTTGTGTGGATCTTCTATGAGCCTGAGTTATATTTAGACATCTCCATATCATATTTATCTAGACAAATGATTTCAATGGAGGATCTAGTAGCATAAAAGTTTACAATTAAATGACTAATGAGTGATATATGCAAAAAAATCGAAGACATTTTCCATAAACATTTTAGTTGATTTTTAAGCTAAAACTTAGAGCTAAGAGGAGCATTATTTTATGTCTCAAGATAAAATAAAATAATGTTAAATGTGCAAAAGAGAGACAAGCATTTCTAATGTTTAATATGTTGGCATCGTTGCATCTTGAAAGACCCTTTCTATAGCTTGCTTTTGATCTTCAATAGAAACACGACAAACACAAATACAAGCACCAAATGATTATAAGTCAAACTCATGTTGGATATGAGAGAAACACAACCGACACCAAATTTTTTAAAATAAACTAGACACAATATCTTACAAGTCTTGCAATTCCTATTTGATTACCATAGTGATAAGCAATGAAATGTAATGTTGAACATTCACCTAAACATTTATTGTACATGCAACCACTCCTCGATGAGTTCCTTGGTATGGACAAGAGGATAGACTTGTTGCCTAACTATTGATTTGAAATGATCCCAATGTTTGACAAGACATTGATTATCCATATATGAATGCTTAACATATGTTTGCAACCACACCAAGGACTACATGTCCATGTATACTATAATAATTTTTCATTCAAAATTGCTTAGATTGGAATAAAACTTTAAGACTTAGCATATCATTTATTACCAATCACTATAATTTTGTCAAACATGAACAATGATTTTTTTCCAAATTAAATAAATGTGTGTACATTGATATGACCTTTGCCTCATCAAATATTAAAAAAACCATAATTTCTTTCATCATATTTTGCCTTCATACTCTTGCACATGCAATGTTTGCTCTAGCATTTCCCAAGTCAATATTGCACCATAATAGGGAACTAGGATTTTATGTCCTCCAAAGACTTTGAATTTTCACCATTAAAACCATAATTTCTTTCATCCTATTTTGCCTTCACAATGTGGCCCATGCAATGTTTGCTCTAGCATTTCCCAAGTCAATATTGCACCATAATAGGGAACTAGGATTTTATGTCCTCCAAGACTTTGAATTTTCACCATTAAAACAATATTGGTTGAGTTTCTCACTATTGTGAAAAAAAATGCTTGTAAGATCGGCCATTTAAATATACTCAAAACTTTAAATACTAAAGGGTACAAGTCACCATTAAAAACATTATTTTCACTAATGAAATAAGATCTAAGGCCATTTAAATAGACTCAAAACTCTAAAGACTAAAGGGTGCAGTTTGTAGTTTTTCATAATAAAAGAGGTTAAATAAAAATGCAAAAAGCCATGGACAATTATTATAAAGGGAATATCTCCTCTAGGCATGTGAGAAGCAAATTTTTGTATAGACCCCCAACAAATTTTGAAACACTTGTTCAAAAGACCTAGAGTTGATATATAATAAAACCCAAAGTCTTCTACGGAGGTTTTGTTTTCTTGAACACTTTGAATTGCAATCACTACTCTGCATCAATTTTGTGTCCCCAGACATTATTTTTGCAATGACTACTTTGCATCAAAACTTTTGTTTTTTCCAAAGATGAGTTCAAGGACCTATTTATTGGATGAAAGTATATTGGCTGAAGGTTTTTTCAAGGGCTTTAAGCAAAAGGAATGCATTTTAAATGTATATGGACCTTATCAGAATAGACGATCGTTTTGGGATCATATTTTCAATAAGGGGCTTCTCTCTGATCACTCCTTGGTTTTGGCTGGGGATTTGAATATGACATTGTCGAGGGAAGAAACTTGGGGAGCTGGAAATGTTTGTGATGTTTTGTCAAATTTTTTATATTTCTTATTCAAGTGCAAATCTCATTGATGTGGTGTCGTCGGTATTGGTTTCGAATTAGGCAAATGCGAAATGTGGGAGGGATGGAGTTGTTAAAAGGTTGGATAGGTTTCTAATGGTGGAAGAGTTATGTGATTCCATTGACTGATTTAGGTCATGGTCTCATTCTACAGGTTTGTTGAATCATAAAGCTATCATTGTTCAATTGGAATTCGATCTAGCTTATTGTCATTACAATTTCAAATTTAATCTGATTTGGCTAAAAGAGCAGTATTTTGTGATTTTATCCATCAGAAGTTGTAGCAAATGTCTCAGTCTGAACAATCCCCTCTTCTCTTAAATTTCAGTAAGAAGTTGGATCTTTTAAAGCAAGAAGTATGGCTTTAGGAGAAAGAAAGGAAAAAAAACATAATGAAAAAGAATTGTCAATGTTGGAAGAAGAAATTGTGTTTCTTTCCTGTCAGTTGTATGAGGAGGCTCTCTCTGGAAAGTAAAATTTGCATAAATAATCTTGAGTCTAGACGTTTGGAACTTTTGTTGCAGAAAGAACAGACTGTGCAGCAAAAGAGTTGAGCCATATGGTTAGAAGTAGGTGATAGCAATACAAAGTTTTTTCATGGTTTCACAAACCATAGGTGTTTGACAAATTCCATTTGGGAAATCAACAGGGAATATGATGCTTTGTTTTTAGATAGTTGGTCTATTCGATCAGGGGCGGTATGCCATTTTAAGGATATTTATTCACAGGGGTCTACACATAATTTACTAAACTAATTGGAGGTTATACAGAATTTTCCTCTTTGTTTTTCTAAGGAGGAGGGTAGGTCAGTGGGAGTACCTATTACATTAGAGGAGGTTAAGAATACCCTTGAACAGGTTGTTAAGGACAAGGGCCCCAATCTGGATGGATGGACGATAGAGTTTTATCTCCATTTCTTCGATCTGATAGAATGGAATTGAATTTTGCAATTGATGAGTCCAAAATGTCAAGGAAGATTTCAGGTAAAGTTAATGAAACTTATATTGGTCTTATTACTAAAGTTGACGGACCATTAAGTTTCAATGAATATAGGCCCATCTCTTTATGCAATCTGTTATATAAGATTATTACTAAGATCGTTTAAAAAATGATTAAACATTTTCTCGACAAGTACATTTCAGAGGAGTAGTTCGGGTTTCTCCTTGATCGACAAATTCTTAATGCAATGGGCATTGCTCAGGAGTGCATTCACTCGATGAAGCAAAGACATTTAAATGCTTTCATTCTCAAGATTGACCTTATAAAGGCCTATGATAAAGTAAATTGGTCGTATTTGAGGTTCATCCTAATTCAAATTATACTTCCGTTGGAGGTTACAGACTGGATAACAAGCTGTATAAATCCAACATGTTTTGTTGTGTTAATAAATGGTTCTCTGACATGTTTTTTTGAAGGCAATAAAGGGTTAAGACAAGGTTTCCTTGTTTCCCCGTACTTGTTTCTTTTGGTTAATGAAGGTCTGAGTTCGATGATCAATAAAGATAAAAAGGAGAAGAGAATTAAGGGGCTTCAAGTATCTCGATCTTCATCTATTTATCATCTACTTTTTGCAGATGATGTTCTTCTTTTCGGTGAAGCCTTTGTTTTGGAATGGCAACGCTCTCATTCTATCATCATTTGGTTTTGTGATGCCTCCGGTATGGTTGTAAGTGAACAAAAATCAAACTTTGTTTACATTTGCGAGGTAGATTTCTTCTCTTTTCCCTTTTCGGTTATCAAAACTTGAAGAGGGACTCAAATACCTTGGTTTTATTCTTAAGCCAAATGGTTATAAAAAGTGTGATTGGCTTTAGTTGGTTAAGAAAGTTCAGAGGCAAATCTGTTCCTGGCCTTTTCGGTGGTTGTCGAAAAGAGGTCTCCTTGTTTTGATAAATGTGGTGCTCCATAGCATTTTGGTCTACTGGTTCTCCTTATTTGTGATGCCTAAGTTCATCCTTTCTTCTATCAGGAGGTTGGTTTCTTATATCTTCTGGGCGAGTAAGCTTAGTCTTTCTAAATTTCATTTAGTTTCTTAGAGAGACCTTTGTCGACCAAAGTTCCATGGTGGTTGGGGAATGAAGGACTTGGCTTGTTTCAATAAAACTATGTGCTAAGACGTTGTGGAGACCCCTTTTTAATTCAAGTTTGTGTGGAGAAATGAACAAATCAAAGTATCTGAAGGGTCAACTTGTTTAGTTATGGTTTAGATATCCTGACAAATTTTAAAAAGGTGCTTCTTTTATTTGGAATAGTTTGATGAAGGCCTTCCCTCTCATTAATAAAGCTATTGATTAGTTGGTGGGCAAAGGGATTCATGTTTTTGTGGGGATAGACCCGATTATTGGTCTTGGTAAGCATTTTTACTCATCCCTTGGACTTCTTTAGACTCTTCATGAGAAGAATATATTTGTTTTGAAACAAATTTCTAGAGGTCTTTCTTTGAATGGCATGTCCTAGTTAAAAGCCAATGACCTTCAATTGTTAGGATCTAATGCTGATGAATGGGATTCCTATGTGCGTTATTTATACAATTTTGGGATTACCTTATCGAAATTTCCCCACTATTTAGTATGGGGTTTTAATAATTGTGATGGGAGTGTGCATGTTTACAAGGATGGCAAGGTGTTTAGTTCAGGTCTTTTGAAAATTTCCTAACCTTGCTTCTCTTTTTAGCAGTTTTTGATATTTTGTCCTACATGGCTATGTAAGTTTTGGAACTAGTCTTTTGCAATTGGGAATTGGTAGACCTAAATATCAATCCTTCGTAATATCAAGTTCTTGGCTTTACATTGCTATATTATTGATAGTTAGAGACATTGTAAATATCAGCCTCTTCCGTTTTGAGGTTAATCTCTTGTGAACAAGAACGCTACTTTCGTATGGTTGTAAACAACTTTGATTCACTGAATAACAAGTTTTTTTGGTGTGAAAAAAAGACCTATTTACAACATTGATATGCTTGAAGGGTTCTTTAATAGAAAATTAATAATTAGTAAACATCAATGTTCTCATTATGCCTTGAAAACTATCGATAACCAATTACAAAATTTTATTAGGAAAAGGTACCCTCTTGGAATTTCACTTGTAACATCAACAATGGCTTAGGGCATTCTAAAAATCACACCCCTCCATAACAATCCAACAAGGCCACTTGCCTTGAGAACCATCGATTGCCAATTACAAAATTTTATTAGCAAAAGCCTTGAAAACCATTGATTACTAATTATAAAATTTTATTAGCAAAAGGTACCCTCTTGGAATTTCACTTGTAACATCAACAATAACTTAAGGCACTATAAAAATCACATCCTTCCATAACAATCCAACAGGGCCACTTGAAAACACAAAGGGTGGAGGGTGAACAATAAAGACCTATCAATGTAACTCTTGATGCCTTGTAAAGAGGGCCCACCCCATCACCATGGGTGCCAACTCATTGGGAGCAAAAGAGTCCTTCCAACATCTTTAATCCATTTCAACAACTTCCATGTGTAACATTGATACTGTTGCTACATAAAAATGACTCAATCTATTAATATTTCAAAATATCCACATTGGGTTTTGCTTTTGGAAATTCATCTTTTCATCTTCATTGTATCTCTAGCAACATTACTACATAAAAATGACACAAATCTATTAATATTTCAAAAAATTCAAATTGGGTTTTGCTTTTAGAAATTCATTTTTATTGTTCATGGTCTTCTAGTGTGTTCTACCTTTAAATGTCTCCTCTATTGCATTTGTCTTTTTCATAGGCCATCATATTAAACATACTTACATTTTTTGTTTGTGAAACATGAAAACAACTTACCATTTCTAAAACACGTTAGCTCAAACTTCATTCAAACAAATATAACAAATATAATAATACCATGATGAGGAAACTTGCATAATTTTTCCTCTAAACCCACTTCATCCTTTCCATTTTGATAATCTTATGCCCATAAATCTACATTGTTCATATAGTGAATTTTTTTGAGGCTTTAATGCAACAACAACAAAAAATTCCAATTTCAAACGCTATTACATAAGGCATTACATTAATCGAGATACATGCTTCACCATTTGATACTTGAAGCTGATCTTTATAAATAACTTCGAAAAATTATTGTGATAACACTATGATAATTAAGACTACCAAATAGTACTCTAAAGTGTATGACTTTTACGCCATCTTTTTATAGTCCCAAATTTTTAGAAGCATTCAGTTCTAGGTTTTAATTAAAGAATCTAATTTATTCAAGGATTTAGTCTATCGCATTTAATCATGAAATGAATATTGATGGCATCCTCGTATATGAAAGATTAATCTTGGTTCAAAAATGAATTCTTAGATTTTAAACTCCCCTTTAACCATCTCGTCTAAATAATTCTATCGTATACAAAACAATTTACATTTTGAACATCATAAACCTTGCAGTGGATACTCATACTCGTCTAATAATTAATACATTTCATAAGCTAAACCTTGCAGTTTTTGTGTTCGCTCGCTCTTTGAGAGCAAATCAATCTTTTATGGCCAAGTGATATGAGAATAACCTGATGCTAGGAGGAAATTATCAATGTAACATAAGATGCACATTCTATGGTGTGGGCAAGAAGGCTCTGTAACTGGATACTTCTCGCTTGACTCTTTAAGATCAAATCGTCGTTGATGGCTAAGTGATGTGGGAATAACCTGCTGTTACATTCATTACAGGACCTTTACTAGTCAAATTATAATTTCTAGGGTTGATTGGGTAATGAGGATTTCACTCACTTTGGTCTTTTTAGGAGGAAATTATCAATGATGCATAAGATGCACATTCTAATACCACTGCATATGGAGAATAATGCGCTATGACTATCATATTAGTCACTACAGAAGAAATTTAACTGTAGATTTAATTCTGATCTACATTTTTGTCAAGATACATAGGAGACCCAACTTAGTTTTAGCCATTTTTCTTCAATACAACTGCACCAAACCTTTTGTAGTTCAGAGAGAATATCCTGAATGCAAAACCTAAAGTATTGTCGCATGTGGAAAAGTTCTTGAAAGATGTATCACAAGAATTTCCTACAAGCTTCCTTATCTTCTAACGAAGTTCTTGAAGGATGCAACACAAGACTTGCCTACGAGCGTTTATCTTCTAGAACAGTCTCCCACAAATGGCTTCACAGGAAGTTCTTGAAAGACGCATCACAAGACTTGCCTACAAGCAATCTTATTTTCTCAAGAAGTTCTTGAATGACGCATCGCAAGACTTGCCCACAAGCGTTCTTATCTTCCCAAGAAGTTCCTGAATGATGTATCACAAACCTCCCTACAAATATTCTTGTCTTGAAATTCTTGAGAGCTGCATTACAAGACTTCCTACAATCATTCTCGTCTTAAAACAGTTTCCCACATATGGCTTGAAGCTTGCTTGGCTAAGCACTTTGGAGACATCTGTTTCACTCTGGCTAAATACAAGATAACGGGACACCTTTGAATGGGCTTGCAAACAAATTCACGCTGCACTACAGCAAACACAGGTTAGCAGGTCGAATGACATGCATGTTAAAATTTATATTTTCCCCAGGTCGACAAAGCTTTACTGACCCTGAAAACATACAAACAAGCAAACGACATAAATCAAGAGAAACAACAAAATTCCCTAATCCTAGCACACGGCTCTTTGTTTATATTTCCCCAAGGTCGACAAAGCTTTACTGACCCTGAAAACATACAAACAAGCAAACAGCATAAATGAAGAGAAACTTTTAAAAGAAAAAAGAAAATCCCTAATCCTACCACATGGCTCTTTGTAGAATTTTCAGTGGAAAGGGAGAGAGAAAAGTAAATAGCATTTTGTGAATTCAACACCAACAATTACAGAATTTCAAGTGTGTTAACATATAGAATCAACCAATTCCTCTCCTATATTACGTAGGGATATAAACTACGACACTGTTTACCAAGGACTGCTAGATCCTATTTAAACTAAGTACATATCAACTCAAATCCAGCAGGAGAAAACCTGTGCCACTGACTGCCAGCTGGTGCATACATAATGTGCAAATCCAGCAGGAGAAAACCTGTGCCACTGACTGTCAGCCGGTGCATACATAAAGTGCAACCCAAAATGATTTCTACTGGTGCATGGCTTCCTGGGCAAGAACAGATCAAATGCTTGGAATTTGAAAACCTGAACAGTCATGGGCTAATTAGATGAAAACTAACCCATCCATCTCTCCGTCTCTTTTTCCTTTTCTCTTTTTTTCCCCTTTTTCCTTTCCGACTTGTTTCTTTTTTCATGTTTTTTCTTTGATTTTGTTACTCTGATCTCTCTTTCTGTGTTCTTGTGCATTTTTGAAACATTATGAGCTCGATCCCTTCTCTCTTCATCTTTCGATTTCTCTCCTTTCAATTTCTCTAGGCCTGGAACACATCTATAACCCTTTGTGAAAGGTGGCAGACTTGGTCCAATAATACGCTGCTCCCAGTCTTCCTTCAGTCGCATATCTGAAAGAACTTTAGAAGATGACTTCCCTTCATGAGACATAAGGTAGGGTCCTGTTTCATCCATTCGTGACCCTACAGCTCCCCTGCCACGCTTAGCTCTGCCATTCACAGCACAGTATTTTAATCAGTCCTAAAGAACATAACTACATGAGCCAAACCCCCCATATATTAGCAGAGAAAACATAAGGTGCAGACCTTGAGCGTAGGAAGTCGTCAATCTCTTCATCTAGTAGACCCTCATCTCCAAGGGCACTAGACATTTCATTATCATGATATGAGTCTCCTGACTCTACAGAATCCATTTCATCCCTGTGTAGTTTCTTTCTCTTGGCTGAATTGTGTCGATGTTTCTCAGAAAGCTCTGACGTTTTGGGGGAATCAGCATTTTCTGAGCCACTGAAATCATTTCTGTTGCCATCAACCTCCTTGGAACTTGCGTATGCTATATGTTTTGAATTACGCCCATCCTCAGAGTTATGCCTCGAGCTTTCAGATTTGCAGCTTCTATGATGTTCAGATAAATATTTACGACTATGCATACGTTTCTCAAGTTCCAACTCCTTTTCTCTGAGGCGCCACATTTCATTAACTTCTGCCATGCGGTTTGCTGCAATTGCATACAACATAACAAATCAGCTATATATCCAAACCAAAGTAGAAGGTCTAGTAATTCACAATGAGGAATATTTTGAAAATGAAAAGAACACAAAAAAATATCCAGCAAAAATAGAGTTCATGAATAAAAACTATCCAGTAACAATAATTAATTAATTTAATTCACTTGCAACTCTTGAGTCTTGCATCGTAAAGAAAATCAAATCACATACAACTAAATTCCCTATACGTCAGCAAATAACCAAAAAACAGTATCTTTGCTGGCAACTCAAAAGAACAAATCACTTGGAACTAAAATCCAAATGCGTCAGCAAATAACCAAAAACAGTATCTTTGCTGGCAGCTCAACCAAGCCACCGTTGTAAAATTGTTGCTGATTGAGCTATCATAGCCAATTCATACTTCGTAAGTTGACTTCTAAGAAATAATTAACAGCTGTGAAAGACATAAAAGAAATGTAATAAACAGCTGGGACT
Organism: Pseudotsuga menziesii; assembly: GCA_001517045.1. NCBI lineage: Eukaryota > Viridiplantae > Streptophyta > Pinopsida > Pinales > Pinaceae > Pseudotsuga > Pseudotsuga menziesii. The sequence goes on from LPNX011156737.1 coordinate 380,299, forward strand.
CATAATAAAAGAACAGTTCATGTAACAACCAGTAGAAACTACATTTATTTTGAAAGAACATACAGCCACACAAAAATGACAACCTGTACAGTGAACAAAAATTAGGACTGATACGCGACATCTCATGCAACAGATCATTCAGACTTTCAAAAAAATGAGCTGCATCATTTTCAACTATTTTAGTATTAGAGTAAATGCAAAGAATAAGGCAACAATCTAAAAACCAAGACCATGCTATGACTAAAAGCAAATGCTAACAGAAAAGCAGCAAGTTAAAGGTCAATTGTCAATATAAAACTTGTATCATTATTCATGCCCACGCATACAGAGTGAAAGATGCCAACCTTGCTGCACAGAACGGACTGTCGCAGTCAGAAACCGTGAATTGGGCCGTCCTCGCACATTTGGTTTTTCTAGGTAAACATGCACACCTTCTTTATCAGCTTGCAGACGTAACCATTTAGCTTCGTCCATGATCAATGCTGCTAGATGTTTCTCACTTTCAGGATCCATGGTGCACCTGGATTAAATAGTCGCCCATGAAATTTTCAGATATCTTCACAAAGAAAGTACCCCATATCCTCTATGAGCAACACTGCTGTAATTTCTATGTGCCAATACCCATGTTGTACCAGGGGTCATATGAGTCAGACAAAATCTTAAAAGTGCTTTACCAAAGTAAGAAGTTTGAACCTACTGAAAATATAAGAGTCAATTCCAAGATATTTTGGTGGATTTCACCAATGCTAGTGATTACCCTGTTCATAATTCTAGGCATAAAAAGTTGGAAACAAGTTTTCTATTCGGTACTTTCATTCATTGGGATTTCCAATTTCAGCTGGGTCACATAAGTTATTCACGACTTTTGAAAATCTGACAAGCATTTAATTCCTTTCTATAACAAACATGTCACACGTAGAAAAGCAGGTTTGTTCCTAATGATATGCCAGCCTGGTTGAAACTAATAGAAAAGTAACTTTTACTTCTCTCTCGTTGTCAAAATCTTGTGATATAGGAAATTAGGGTTGACATAGATTTAGATCTTTGATCACATTTTTTTATTATTTGGATGGATTCAGGATGAAAAACTTTTAGGAGTATTGTTTCACCCTGCATGGGCTTGGATCATAGTAAAATTTTGATCATACTTTAATTTTTTGTTGGATTATTCACCATACATAAAGCTTAAGCTTGATCATAGTAGAACTCTGATCATGTCTTGACTCTTAAACTTTTACTGAATTCATATCAGATTTGTATAATTCTCCCCAGAATAGAAAATTCACATATAATTATTGTATAGTAATTTTGTTGAAAGGTTATTGTTCATAGTTGAATATATGTGTATCTAATCAGTCATTTTGATTTTATTTATTTGTGTTAAACTTTGCTTTAGTAAAAGGTTAAAAAAATCTCAGAAATACCAATGGGGGCATTGGTCGATTAGTGAGGTCCAAAAAGTATTAAGATATTCATGTGGTTCTTCCTCTACCTTGCTGCTGGCAAGTTTATTTTTTCATATTGGTGTCTCTTTTGGTGAATACAACGCCCTAAATGAATTGATTGATGAAAACTTATGAGGAGGAGAACAAAAGTATGCTCTTTAACCTAAAGCCCAATATAACGAGAAAGGGAATCAACCCTAAGATCATTTTAAATTTCGTTTTGTTTTGAAAAATCCGTCGAGGGTTTGTTGAGATTAACTAAGAGGATAGTCCTTAGAATTCAGAATTAGGTTCTTTCAAGGGTCTCTGATATCTGGCCGAAGCTCTCCATTACCTTTGCCCTGCTATTGGCAAATTCATGTGGTTCTTCCTCTACCTTGCTGCTGGCAAGTTTATTTTTTCATATTGGTGTCTCTTATGGTGAATACAACACCCTGAATGAATTGATTGATGGAAACTTATGTGGAGGAGAACAAAAGGTATGCTCTTTAACCTAAAGCCCAATATAACAAGAACGGGAATCAAACCTAAGATCATTTTAAATTTCATTTTGTTTTGAAAAATCCGTCGAGCGTTTGTTAAGATTAACTAAGAGGATAGTCCTTAGAATTCAGATTTAGGTTCTTTCAAGGGTCTCTGATATTTGGCCGAAGCTCTCCATTACCTTTGCCCTGCTATTGGCAAGTTCATGTGGTTCTTCCTCTACCTTGCTGCTGGCAAGTTTATTTTTTCATATTGGTGTCTCTTATGGTGAATACAACGCCCTAAATGAATTGAGTGATGGAAACTTATGAGGAGAACAAAAGGTATGCTCTTTAACCTAAAGCCCAATATAACGAGAAAGAGAATCAGCCCTAAGATCATTTTAAATTTCGTTTTGTTTTGAAAAATCCGTCGCTGGTTTGTTAAGATTGAGTAAGAGTATAGTCCTTAGAATTCAGGATTAGGTTCTTTCAAGGGTCTCTGATATTTGGCTGAAGCTCTCCAATACCTTTTCCCTGCTATTGGCAAGTTCATGTGGTTCTTCCTCTACCTTGCTGCTGGCAAGTTTATTTTTTCATATTTGGTGTCTCCTATGGTGAATACAACGCCCTAAATGAATTGATTGATGGAAACTTATGAGGAGGAGAACAAAAGGTATGCTCTTTAACCTAAAGCCCAATATAACGAGAACGGGAATCAACCCTAACATCATTTTAAATTTCGTTTTGTTTTGAAAAATCCGTTGAGGGTTTGATAAGATTAACTAAGAGTATAGTCCTTAGAATTCAGAATTAGGTTCTTTCAAGGATCTCTGATATTTGGCCGAAGCTCTCCATTACCTTTGCCCTGCTATTGGCAAGTTCATGTGGTTCTTCCTCTACCTTGCTGCTGGCAAGTTTACTTTTTCATATTGGTGTCTCTTATGGTGAATACAACGCCCTAAATAAATTGATTGATGGAAACTTATGAGGAGGAAAACAAAAGGTATGCTCTTTAACCTAAAGCCCAATATAACGAGAACGGGAATCAACCCTAAGATCATTTTAAATTTTGTTTTGTTTTGAAAAATCTGTCGAGGGTTTGTTAAGATTAACTAAGAGTATAGTCCTTAGAATTCAGAATTAGGTTCTTTCAAGGGTCTCTGACATTTGGCCGAAGCTCTCCATTACCTTTGCCCTGCTATTGGCAAGTTCATGTGGTTCTTCCTCTACCTTGCTGCTGGCAAGTTTATTTTTTCATTTTGGTGTCTCTTATGGTGAATACAACGCCCTAAATGAATTGATTGATGGAAACTTATGAGGAGGAGAACAAAAGGTATGCTCTTTAACCTAAAGCCCAATATAACGAGAACGAGATTCAACCCTAAGATCATTTTAAATTTCGTTTTGTTTTGAAAAATCCGTCGAGGGTTTGTTAAGATTAACTAAGAGTATAGTCCTTAGAATTCAGAATTAGGTTCTTTCAAGCGGAATGCATATAGCCGGTGATCAGACACCGAGAATTAGGGTTTGCAGAATAACATTTTACACACAGTTACATTCATTTGTACCTGGAAAAAGACGAGACAGAAGCCTTTGTTATTTATGGATAGCCGATATACTGTACTGTGTCTTCTTCCTCTTCGTCTGCTACTCACCTCAGCCGCTTCACTGTACTTCTTCTCACACTTGGCCCTGCCATTTCTTCATTTTCTCCCTCCCAAATTTCTTTCCAATTCAATTCTTGGTATACATAGAAATACGACACCCACAATTCATCGTCGGCTTTATAGGCGAAAGGTCTACAAAATAAAACTACATGGGATAAAGGAAAATGGCGGAATCTCCCTAGGAAGAAGGTAACACGGACATGGGTGACCTTGGTGTGTAGAGTTTAGAAGGTGTTCATTCATGTTATGTGGATTTTAGTTTTTTATTAATTTTTAATTTTATCTATGGGCTAGATTTGATTCTAATTTTAACTTTATTTATTTATTTTTATAAACTTTTCTTATTAAATTATATACTAGCACATTTGTATCAATTGCAGATGAAAACGTTGATAGGGATCATTTGAGGAGAATTCACTGATGTATCGCACTAAATTGCCCCTTTTCCACGATGCCAAGTCTATTAATCTCTGCAACGAATTGTAAGTAGCTCTATTGCTACTTGCCAAAAGCAACTCCGTAGAGTTTGAGCATGTCCATGGTGGGAAGGTGATGTAGAGTCTCCTCTTTAACTTCAAACTCAAGAGTTTGATCTCACGGCTCAAGAAACCCTTTTAATAGGGTGGTAAGAGGTAACACAAATCTATCAACAGTGAAACTAAAATGATTCAATTAACCCTTCAAAAATAAATAAAAAGTAGTTAAATATGCAATTATTCACCATCAATTGGATTACAGGACATTCGATTGAATTGGATTACAAAATCATCGATCATCGATTGAAAACTCGGGTGGATAAAACAAATAATTAAACAAAAGCAAAGTGTTGCCCCTTGAAATAACCCTATTTTTTATGACATATTGATTTAAACATACACACAACTTAATTCAATAAATTTCAATGCTCCAATTATGGACACGACGAAGAATATTTAAGTATCCTTAAAATCTGACCATTCGTTTTTACAAAAAAAAAATCTGGAAACCTCACCCATCCCCCATTTTGAAATAATACGCTTATCAACGTAAAGATGAATGTGTTCTATGTATTAAATTGAAAAAAAAACATAAGATTTTTTTATTATTATCCCCACTTGCACAAAGGCACCCTCGTTGACTATTTTTATCCAATGCATGTGAGAAGTATAAATTCTCCCTCTTTATGCTTCCTTTGGTCTATAAATCCTTGGTTAATCTCCTTGGGGAAGGGTTGTTGTTGTTGGATGTTGATCATGTCATTCTTGCTAAGAGCTTGGTAAGCTTGTGAACTATTAGAATTTGAATGCCGTTTAGATCTTCAAGCAGAGAGTTCTGATAATGTTGCAGTAATTGAATGGAGAATGAACATACAAACTAAGCAAAACAAACCACACAGGAAATGGACAAGTATTGCTCAGGAATTTACAATATATTCATCATTATAATATTCAGTGTTACAATAGTTTACATAGGTAGAATTTGAATGCATGGGATATGAATTCGAATCCTCCAAGTGGATATGATTTTATCTAACTGAATCTCTAACTCAAGGTCTCATAATCAATATCAGAGTCCAAATAGACAACTCCATGATGACCAATAACTCCAACAAGCAATAACAACTAGTTAACTCAATGCAACTGAGTGTGGTAGGTAGGAAAAGCGCTCCTCCCTATGTAACCATGCATTATCCATGCATTGGTAGCGCTAGCTTAACCGACAGAGAAGTAACTGATTGTAATTGGGGGCTAACTAAGACTAACTAGTGCTAACACCAATTAACTGAAGTAGGTTGGTGTTGAGACTCCCAATGGCTCCTAAAATGTAGAGATTGGTCTAGGAGGCGCCTTGACTGATGCATGCACATGCAGTAAGTGGCAGTTAACCTCTAGTAGTGTTCCCCACACTTCAATGACTGGTACATGTGGCCCCATTCGACCAAGTGGACCCAATTAATTAATTTAAGGTTCCTAAGTTAGGCAATAATTAATCTAATAGACATTTGACCAAGGGAGGATTAATAATCCTAACACCCCC
>LPNX011156737.1:386019-398530 GCA_001517045.1 Pseudotsuga menziesii
CTGCTGCAAAAAATTGCAGCTCTATGCAGTAGCATGGTCCATCAGTGGACCTCTTAATGTACTTCTAAACTGATGACTCTGTTTGGTTCTGCTGGATGGTGAAGGTAGGGAATGGTCAAATCTTTGCTTCTGTGGGCCATGTAGTTGATCATTCGTCATCATCAAGTAGTACCAACCTGGAACTTTGTTGCACCATTCTGTAAAGAGTGAATCTATGAGGGATAGTGCAACATACTCATTCTGGTACTGGGACCTTGTTCTTCTTTTGTCTTCTGGAACTCCAGCACCACTTCCAGATGCATCAATAAGCTTTTGAGCCCATCTAGGTTTAGGCTACTGATTACGAATGGGTACTGGATTTGGATCTAGAATCTCTTGAGATTCAGTCTCAATAACATGATCATGTTGTATGTGATCTTCTTCATCTGAATCTGAAACCTGTAGCACATCATCATCATTATCAAAAATAGGTGGAGAAATAGTTATACCTTCCTGTGTTGCTAGAGGAGTATCATGCAGCTGATCTTCTTCGAACTGGACACTTCTTTCAATGAAGCATCTTCTGGTAGCAACCTCCATCAGTTTGTAAGCTTTTGCATCTTCTGCATATCCCAGTATAATGCATTCGCTACTTTGGGCTTGGAAGGCCTTCATCTTGTCAAGTGGTATCCTGGCCCAAGCTTTGGAACCAAAAACTCTCAAATGAGAGACATTGGGCTTATACCCATGCAGTGCTTCGAATGGAGTCACCCCAACTACTAACATGTGGGGCACCCTATTCTGCAAATATGAAGCACGGTTTACTGCTTCAACCCAAAGAGAAGGAGGTAGATGCTTGCCATGGAGAAGGCATGTTGCCATCTCTTTCGGTGATCTATTCTTCCTCTCAGCCACACCATTTTGTTGTGGTGTGTATGGAACTAAGTGTTCCATTCAAATCCCCTCTGATTCACAGAAATTATGGAAATATCTTTTAACATATTCTCCTCCTCCATCGGATCGTATTGACTTGATCTTCTTATTGAAACTGTTCTCAACCATATCTTTAAAACTTTTAAAAGCCTCAAAAACTTCTGATTTTAGTTTCATGAACTAGATCCAACAGTACCTAGAACAATCATCAATAAAGGTTAGGAAATACCTGCAACCATTAATGGAGTTTGTGGGCATAGGTCCAGCTACATCACTGTGTATCAAATCATCAAGTGTAGAGACATCTCTATGAGCCTTCCCAACATCATACTTATTTTCTAGATGCTTACCTACCAAGCACCCAACACATACTCCATCAGAAGTTTGGATGGAGGGCAAACCTTCAACCATGTTATCATTGTGGAGCTACTTCAGATATTTGAAATTGAGATGGCCAAATCTTGCTAGTGTTGTTAGCATGAGACAATAGAGTTGTAGGAGGAGAAACATGTAATAAAATGTGAAAACTCATAAGCTTTGGTAGAGTGATTTCCAATACCTTTCGCTACAAGCTTTCTAGTGGCTTTTTTCTGTAATCTCAACTAAGTCTGAATCGAATGTGACCCTCTTGGGAGAGCCTGTATGATTCATCTGGTAAACAAATAACAAGTTAGCAGCAAGGGAGGGCACATATAAGACATTCTTGAACTCACCATGCTTCGCTCTGACTGAGCCCCTTCCTTCTGCTGGAATTTGGGAATCATCTCCCATGTGAATATTAGGCCCCTTTGATAGTGAAAGAGTAGAGAAGGATTCTTTGGAGGAAACCATGTGGTTGGAGGCTCCAGAATCTATAATGTATGCTGAGGATGGAGAGAGAGTTGCTTTCAAAGCATGACACCTTTCGGCATCTTCTGTCGGTGCTTCTTCATCAGGATTCTTTGCTCTTGGAGGAGCAATGTTGTGTTGCTTAAGAAGAGCAAACATCTCATCAAGTTGCTTCCTCACACAATGTTCTTCAAGATGGTATCCCTTTTCAAAATAAGGACAAAACTTCTTTTCAAATTTCTTCTTCTTAGAGCCGGAGGCCCCTTCAGAAGCTTGCTGATTTCGATCCTTCTTCTTTGATTTCCCCTTTGCTTACGCTTTGAAAGAGTCAGTAACCAAGAGAGCTTGATCTTTGGAAGTCTGGATGACTCCCATTCGAATCAATTTGTCTTGTTCCTTGATTAAGGACTCGAAAAATGAATCTAAAGAAGGAAGTTTCCAATCAGGAAAGCTTTCTCGCTTGGAATGAAACATAGAGACATATACAGAGTACTTAGGGCCTAGTTTGTTGAGTATGGAAAGGACATTCTACTCATCCTTTCGCTCTATCTCGCACTATCTGCACTGGAGCACTAGAGACTTGAATCTGGAGAAGAATTGCTCAATAGTCTCAAAACTGCTGGGATGTAAAGATACCAACTCATTTTCCAGAATGTGTCCCTCAAGCTCATCTTATTTGTTAAACAAGCTATCAAGCTTCTCCCAGGCTTCTCTAGGAGTCCTCAATCCTTCTATATGAAAGAGGAGATCTCTAGAAATATAAGTACATAAGTACCTGAATGCTTCATCACAACGGTTTAGGAACTTGTTCCGCTCTACCGGTTGATGAGGCTCAGCCTCCTATCCATGTATGATCATGTGGTAGCCATGCTTGCGTAAGACCAGCTGCATATCAATCCTCCAATCAAGGTAATTGGAAGTTCTGAGGATTCGTGGTTCAGGAGTTTGAGAACTTATAATTGCTCCGGCTGAGAGACTACAAATACTTCTCTCAAGCTATGTAGCACCTGTCAATTTCACTGCAATAACACACTAAAACATATGAGTTGTTGGAATCATGCTTTTCCTCCCTGCATGAACATGTTTTCAGGGTCTGTCACACCCTCTCCACTGCTCTGAATGAATCCAGAGCTAGCAAATTTTCATAGGGGACTTCTGTGGAAACCCAGCTGCTTCTGATGTTCGATGGGGAGAAACAAGCATGAAACCTGCCTGAGAAAGCTCTGATACCATATTAGAATTTGAATGCCATTTAGATCTTTAAGCGGAGAGTTATAATAATGTTGCAGCAATTGAATGGAGAATGAACATACAAAATAAGCAAAACAACCCACACAAGAAACGAACAAGTATTGCTCGGGAATTTACAGTATATTCATCATTATAATATCTGATGTTACAATAGTTTACATAGGTAGAATTCAAATGCATGGGATATGAATTTGAATCCTCCAAGTGGATATGACTGTATCTAACTTAATCTCTAACTCAAGGTATCATAATCAATATCGGAGTCCAAATAGAAAACTCCCTGATGACCAATAACTCCAACAAGTAGTAACAACTAGTTAACTCAGTGCAATTGAGTGTGGTAGGTAGGAAAAGCGCTCCTCCCCATGCAACCATGCATTGGTAGCGCTAGCTTGACTGACAAAGAAGTAACTGATTGTAACTTGGGGCTAACTAAGACTAACTAGTGCTAACACCAATTAACTGAAGTAGGTTGGTGTCGGGACTCCCAGTGGCTCCCAAAATGTAGGGATTGGTCTAGGAGGCGCCCTAACTGATGCATGCACATGCAGTAAGTGGTAGTTAACCTCTAGTAGTGTTCCCCACACTTCAATGACTGCTACATGTGGTCCCATTGGGCCAAGTGGACCCAATTAATTAATTTAAGGTTCCTAAGTTAGGCAATAATTAATCTAATAGACATTTGACCAAGGGAGGATTAATAATCCTAACATGAACTTGGTAAGCCATGTCATATTCGTTGTGTGTGTGTGTGAATTGTGTGCTTGGAGAACTACGATACTGTGTTTGAAGGGATTACCATTGCACCTAGTAGTGGGGTGGAGGAGTAAGTAGGTTGTGAGGAATTGAGTTGTGGCTGCTCAAACTGATAATTGAACTATTCTTGAGTGCACCTTTGCTTGTGGATCCATGGCCTTAGCTCGAGGGTGGCTTGTCAAAGTGAGATCTAGCTTGACACCGCCAAAGGTTGGGTAGAACGTGGTCTGGTCGATGCCAGTTGCACATTAATAAGATAACTGACTTATTTTATGTGAATTCATATGTTTATGTAATGTTTCCATTGTTTCCATAGTTGACATGTTTACTGTTGATGTGCATGGTAGATGTATCAATGTTTGGATGCGGATTTGATGGTTTAACTCCTTGGAAATTGGTGTATTCTTCGTGATGTTGAGATATGATCTTAATGGAATATTGAAATATGTTATTTATGTAAAGTACTTTGCAAATGCGCCCTCCATGACTGATCAAATTTGTTATACGATTACTTGTTGTCGTATGGTTGTATCATATCATGCTTATGTATTTGAATCTAGCGCGTTTTATTTGATGCTTGTAATTGACTATGATGGTATATGCATGAACATTGTGTGTATATCGAATTCATCTTCCACTGTGTATGTTTAGTCTGCATTTGCACTCGTCTTTTAAGTTGGAAGAATACTTTTGGGTCTCAGTACAATGTAAGTTGTTAAACGATAAGTGAGTTGTTGAAGTGTCGATGTGTTGACGATGAGATGGCAACGTCAAGATGCCGACGTTGGGATTGATGTATTATGGGGAAATGAATCATCGTACTGGTGTCGATGCCAAAGTGCTAACACCAAGGTACCAATGTCGAAATCAGCTGGGGGAGGTGGCCTTGTGGAACTGTGTATTATGTTCTAACTCTCGACTTCCGAGTCGGAGGGTGGAAGCACTAGTGTATGTGAATCGCTTGAGGATTCTGATGTCGATGTCAGCATAATAAGGGTTGTTGATATTTTGAAGTTCAGTCAATGCCAACTTTCGAACTCCGACGTACCAACATTGGGTAACTGGGGATTCAGACGTCGGAGTCGGGTAACTGGGGGTTCAGAAGGGAATGCCAAAGGTAGAAAATCTACCCTATACATTGCCTAAGAAAGGCTCATTATGAAGTCTTAGCTAGAAACAATTATCTATCTTGTGGGTTCTTAAAGAAAATAAAACAACATCATAGGATTTCCCATGATTTCTTTATCCTTCAATTATAGAGATTTGGGAAACCTTGTTCAAATGCAAGCCCTAAAAAAGGATCATTAAGTCTCATAGGCTTAATTTTATGCTTTTCTAGGAATCCATGGGTGAATAGAGAAAACTTGTTTCTGGATTGGAAAAGGTGTTTCGGGGGTGGGAATTCATTTGTGTAGATGTATGAGGTCATTTAGAAGTTCTAATTACTGGTTAGAGGGCCAAGATATTTGCATTTCTAATTTTTGGTCCTTCGAATCAAGATTGGAAGTTGAACTATACCTTTAGGATTTAGAGAAAGAGCAGTTATGCACATTTATGGTTCTCATGTTGATAGGGTTCCCCATTGGTAGAGGGTCTTTAAGACATAATCAATTATATAGGATTATGCCATAGTAGGGTGGGGAGGGGGGGAAGGGTTCTCAATTTTTCTATTAGCAAATCTAAAATTTTGGGTTCTTCTCTTCAAGTTGATCATTTGTTTGATTTTTTCTTAAGGAGATTGGAGGAAGTGGGTCTTTATGATGTAGATCCTAACTAGTCTACATCTACTTGGAGGAATAAGAGTGTGGGGGAGGATAGAATCACAAAAGAATAGATAGGTTCCTCTTGCTAAAAGCATTGATAAATGATTGTGTGAGGGTCAAGTAATGGGTTTGATCGACTTGAGAGTCAAATCACTTCCATGTCTTTATTTTTGGACATAAACAAGTATATTTGTATTAAAAGAGGTTGTAGAAAACCCAAACCACCATAAGATACAAAGAAGACCAAAATCTAAGCAAAATTTGTCTATAGAGTTGAGCCATCAAACATTGGACTGCAATAGGGCACATAAATAAAACATGACATAGTGCATTCCTACAGAGCCTAAAATTGTACTGTCTTACATATTACCCAAGTAACAAAATAAAAGTGAAAACCACAAGCAAAAGACAGATTTAACCAAAGTTATGCCTTTTTTGGATTCCTCCATAAACACATCCTCTTGGTCTAGGAAATGATATCCTTTCAAGTGCAGTTGTTCGATCAACACCATGTGTAACCTGCTACATTGTTTCTTCCTCAATAGCCATGTACTTAATTGAACTAGTGGAAACAATTGTGAGACTACTAGTAGATTGAGAGACACAATCCAATCCTAGGATAATAGTATAGTGCATTTATGTATCAATGGCCATTTTATAACATTTCATGCTTTTATCATTTAGCATAGCCTCCAATTCATAATGTTTCAACTATTGCTAATGGATTTCCTCATCCCTTATAGTAGACTAGTCATTCTTCTCAAAATATTTTTAATTTCTACATTCCATTGTCTTCCAGTCAAGTACAAATTGGAAGGATTAGCCATACTAGGTGTAACACCCCGGTTTTGGCCCCATGGTATTGAATTGCACATGATGTAAATATTTTTTTTGATCATGGTGTGGAGCTCAAAGGAAAAGGCCCCACCATGGATTTAGTATTTTATGTATCGACAATTAAAATCGATGCCGATGGTTTATGTGCTAGCCAGGCACAATATGTTGAGACATCATGTAAAATGCAAATTAATAAAAATACCACAACCAGCTATGCGTCGCAACGTTAAAGAGATGGGGGCATGATTTCACAAGGAATAGGGAGGGGGAAATATTCAACCTCTAGGCCAATGGGGAAAAGCCAAATGTATATGGGGGAACCCATCAACATGTCAACCACCTTCTTGTCTTATTCAACCAACCACTTAATTCTCCAAGGAGTTAGTTGGGGCAGTTATTGCCTTGGGGATTGGGAGGTATGGGCAGCCGTAGATTTGGAAGGGGTAGTCATTTTCTAGAAAAGCTTGTAAGCCTTTGACCACACACATGCCCAAGAGGGAGATCTCTCACCATTATCCTTCATGTGGAAGAAGGGATTTGAATTACTCACACACACGACATATTTTCCTCACTATCACGCAGCTGGAGATAGTTGGGGCATTCTCCCTCATGATTTGTTGTTTTTCTTTGTTTTCTCCGTGACCAGAATTCATTTTCTGTGTTGCTGGCCAAATGGGAAGAAATAGGCCACGATTTTGGGGTTTGAGGAGGTCGTTTTTCCCCTGTGAGCAAGTTGGGAGCTCTCCTCATGTTTTCTGCAGTTTCTCCATTATCCCCCATGACTGGAAAGTCATTTTTATGTTGTTGAGTGCATAGGTAGCAGGGATTCACGCTTTTGGTGTTTGTTGGGGTCATCTTTGTCTCCCTCACGCAGCTGGGGGTTGCTGGCCATTTTCCTCTCACGTTTTATGTCGTTCCCTCATTGTTCCATACCCAGAAAGTCATTGGTGTGTTTCTCAAAGGTTAGGGAGCCACGATTTCTCGATTTGTGGGTGAATAGAGGTCGTATTTCTCCCTGTTATGCCCAGAAACGTTTTTTGTGTTCTGATTTACAATTTGGAGGTTTATGGTGGCCGAGTTGGCCCCATGTTTCCCAAGAATGATTCATGGAATTCAATTTGCTCATGTAGGGTTGTTTTCCCCTCATCCATTCTGTTTTGGCTGCCCAGGAACGTTTTGTTAATACCCAACTATTAAATGGTTTTATGTGTTTGATCAGCAGGTTGGCTTGGTTGGGTAAGTCCAAGGGACCATCTGTTAATTGATTGAATGTGTGTTGATGTAAAGTTTGCTTGGGTTGAGTAAGTCCAAGGAACCCATGTGTTGTTGGTTTGTTTCCTTAGCAGCCGGTGAAACCCAACTTTTGATTGGATTGGTTGGATAGTTTGTGAAACCCAACGGTGTGTTGGCTTGATTGTGGATGTATGGTTTTGGCTATGTGTGAGTCTGTTGTTCCCTAGTGCCTTGTGGAATCATGCCCAGCTTGGGGGTGGCAATATTGCTGAGAGATTGATGAGCACACTGGCCTATGGTTGGGTGGAACGTTGCAACAACGTAGCTAGTTGTGGGGAAAGCTTCTTCTCAAGATAAGTATTCTTGTGTATTTAATCTCTACAATGAATTTGTTTATGAATTAATATGAACATTATGAATGCTTGAATGTGTTGAACGAAATGTATTTGCTTTCGTTGTATTTGCATGTCTTATGCATATGTATATGTTTTTATTCCAATGCATTTTTATGTTTATTCTCATGGGGCTAGATTGTCTATTTGATAACAGCAGCAGCCTAGTCGCGCCCTCTCCATCATCAGTATGAGGGGTGGGGACATGACACTCGAAAACAATGCAACATGGAAAAACCCCTTATTCTTTCCAAAGTCTATAAATACCCCCCAAAAAAGTTGAATTATGGCAATGAAGTCCCTCAAAAAGGGACTATAAAGTCACAAAGAAATAAAAACCAAACCATTGTAAGAATGTAGGTCTCCCAATTAACCCCGATCCAAAGAGAAGACTATAACACAAGGAAAACATAACTACATTTCTAGGAAAGAAAACCACTTAGAGCATGATCCCTTACCTTTGTCCAACCTGTAATTTTTGGAGTTATCACCGCCAAAAATAACGAACCACTGAAACTTTAAAGGACTTGGACTTTACCCTCACTAAAAATTCCATTCAAAACATATCCAATGTTAATAATATTATCCCAACTATGTAAGAAACCTTGTATAAATGATGGATAAAGAGATACATGTTGATAACTAAAAATCAGGCAATAAGGAAACCTAAGGCATGAGGGAGTGTAAAGGCTCTCTCACGTGAAGTTAATATGCTAAAGTGACTTGCATGTAATTCATAATCCATAAGAAGAAAAGTGTAGTGCTCTCCTTCAATGCCCTAATTGAATTTTATTAAGAGTGTTAAGGCCTTCACAATGTTTAACATTGTAATATTAGGGGATCTAAAACCAGTAATGGGGGTCTCCATCTTCTATCCAGACCCCCTTATCCAAATAGACCACCTTATTCACTTGATGATTAGCTAATACATTATTTAATATTCGAATATGGAACAACTTAACGTCATCAAATGTATCAAGGCCCCAAAATATTCTTTGAAAGGTTCTATATAGCATTGATCCTTCCTTAGATGACTTTTTCCTTGCCTAATTTATTACAAAAAGGGAGTCTCCAAAAATCATGGCATTCATTACTATTCATATTCCCCATGACTAGTCCACTTCTATTTTTCCATTGTGTTTAAAAGAACCTCCCTCTCACCTACCACTCATGGGCTACTCTTGGAATTCCATTCGAAAAAAAAGTTTAAGACACATTTGAGAGTTGGGCCATTCCTAAAACTTTAATTCCTCGAGATATAGGTGCCAATGAAAATCAATCGAGGAGGAGAGAATTTGGACTAGGCAGGGTTCCCAATTAGTAGATATTGGAGCCAATGGTCCTCTTAAACGGTGAGGCTTTTTTATCAAATCTTGTGATTCCCTCAATTATTTAGATATTCTAGCATAAGATATTTTACCTTGATTGTTGGTCCCTAAGGATTGTAAGAGACCAATGAAAAAATCAGTTTGTTTCTAGCAAGCCAAATACCCAAGTATACAAAATTTGGAAGCATTATTCAAAGTATGTACAAGCTTGATTTGTTATGAAGAAAACTAAGGTAATAAGGCTTTTAGTTAGAGAAGAGATCTCTTCAGAGGGAAGGAAGAATGATCCCCCCCAGTTCAAGCAAAGTCTCTTCCCATACTTGTTCTACAAAAGCACAATCTAGAAATAGATGCCTTGATGTCTCTACCTTCTCAAGGCACAACGCACATCTAGATGACCCGGGGATGTTTAATATTATGATATTTTTTGCTGAGAACTATTCCAAGATCCAAAACCCAATAGAAAGCATTGATATTTGGGAGACCATCTACATGCCATATCTTCCTCCACATTTCAGTTTATGAGGGTAAATCCCAATTGTTAAGAATCACTTGGTAACCTGCACAGGGGAAGTAGAATCCTTCCAGTAACGTCCCCATACCCCATAATGTATATTATTTAAATTTTTTGCTTAAAGAACCTCTTTGTTCTTCTGTCAGACACTGGGTATGGACGTTAACCTACTCTCCAACCTTCATCTTGGGCTTAGAACCACTATAACAGTCGGTTTTCTCTTCAATTATCCATTCTGCATCCAGAATATCCATTTCCTAACTAACCTTGCCCTTTCTACACTTTCGCTTCCGCACTGCCAACCCCGAAACTCGAGAATTGGAACCTCAAGATTTCGACGAAGTGAATGGTCTAACTTCCACCTTTAGAACCCTGAAATCGGAACTTCCATAGTTCGACGAAGCGAAAGGTTCAACTTCTTCCTTCCACACTTCTGCACTTCCGCCTTCGAAACTCGGAAATCAAAACTTCAACAATGTGAGGAAATGAAAGTTTCAACTTTTTCCTTCCACACTTTTGCCTTTAGAACCCGGAAATCGAAACTTCAACAATGTGACGAAACAAAAGGTTCAACTTCCGCACTTCTGCCTTCGGAACTCGCAAATCATAACTTCAATAATTCAACGAAACGAAAAGTTCAACTTCCACACTTTCGCCTTCCACCTTCGAAACCCAAAAATCGATACTTCAACAATGCGACGAAGTGAAAGGTTCAACTTCCGCCTTCCGCACTTTCACCTTTGGAACTCGGAAATCGGAACTTCAATAATTCGACGGAATGAAAGGTTCAACTTTCACCATCCACACTTCTGCCTTCTGCCTCCGGAACTTGTAAATCAAAACTTCAATAATTCGACGAATCAATCGACCAATTTTTCGCTCTCCACACTTCCGCTTTCCGCCTTCTGTGGGCGGATCTCGGGGTGCGGAAACACAACATTTATACCCCTTTTAACTGTTCCCTTTCAACTTCCAACTTCCGCCTTTCCTAGGCAGATTCCAAAGGGCGGAAACACTAAGTCAGAAGCATTATGACCTATGCAACAAGATTCCATCCTCCATGAACTCATCCAAAAATGCATAAAAACATCTAAGGGAAAAACAGAGATAAAATGCAGGAAAATACACACAAGTAAACATATACTTCAGCATCAATAAGAATTCAATCAAGAACATAACAATTCATAGGCAAATACATTGCACAATCACCATACCAAGGAATACATATCTTGAAGGATGAAGTTGTTCCGCAACTAGCTATGTAGCTGCAACATTCCACCCAACCATAGGCTAGTGTGTTCTTTAATCTATCAACACCACTGCCACCCCCGATTTGGGCATGATTCCACGAGGAACTAGGGAACATGCAAACTCACACATAGCCAGATATTTTAACACACAGTCAAACCAACACCTAGTTGGACTTATTAGACTGTCCAACCAAGCCAACACCTAGTTGGGGTAATAGGCTGAAGGCTATCGAGCCAACACATGCATTAAGCACCAGCCACACCAATAGATGGGTTCACATGCCTCAAGGCCAAACCACCTTTCACAGTTGGGTTAACAGGCTATCCAGCCAAGGATTCCACACAAGGATAAATGCACAACAAGACTTGGCCAAGATCCAATTGGGTTAACAGGCCCCAAGGCCAAGCCAATCTCCCTTGGGTTAAAAGGCTGCTAAGGCAATGGAAAGGTAAAATGGCTAAGTTAGTGGCTCATTTAAGAACTAAAAAACCTCAACAAGATCTATCTGGTCTAGCATCCACATTACCTGCATCCCAACACAAGGTAGCATCCCTTTCTCTGCTCAATAGTCCTTCATGCTATGCCTCCCTTCTAGTGATCTTCAGGGCATGCAGTAAGGATCTACCACCCACTCCTATCTTTTCCTGAGGTTCCTCTTTGCACTAGGTTAAGAATCCCATTGCTCTTCTCTTCCACTCCTCAGTCTTGCATACAAATCAGACCCAAAACCAAGGTACACAACACAACGACCACACTGTAAATCAGCAAAGCAGGATCCTCACTGTCACACAGGGAAAGCACTGTAAAATAGGATTTCCATTGCAGGAAAACACCACGTTGGGGAAACCACAGATGAACACACTTTCTCACAAAATCGAGTGATATCCATTGCTCAATTGCTCAGCAAAACAAAAACGAGCTTCTCTGTCAGGGAGAATGACCAAAATGGTGAACGGTGAACAACAGATTGACAATCATAGACAAAAACCATGGTTTTGCCAATGGGGTAAACGAACAACGTGCATGAGCATCCTGGAGAGAGTGATCGAATGGTTCGAATGAATGACTAGATGATTGAGGAGAGTGGGAAAAAAACATAAATGATATTTTCTGACGGACTGGGCATGCATCGCATGCTTTCTTCCTACATAATCAAAAGTGCAGTTTCCCCCAGGATGCAGGCCTACGCAAATTGCAGTCTTCCATGCCCTGCACTCCCCCAGGAATTAACTGTCTCAACCACCTTCTGGAAGGAATAAATGATTGAGGATCGAGGACAAAATGTAGCGAAGGGTTCATAGGTTCTCCCATTGACATCTGGCCTCACCCTAAAGATCAGAGGTTGACTGACTCCCCTCCCTGTTCCTGTGAAATTATGCCCCCTATCTCTTTCATGTTGTAGTGCATAGCTAGCTGTTGTTTATTATTAATTTCAGAAATACATGA
>LPNX011156737.1:398956-413277 GCA_001517045.1 Pseudotsuga menziesii
AAAAAATGGATGTGCCAATCGCATGGAATCCTCCAGCTCCAAGGTAGCCTCTTCAGGACTGTAGTGCTCCCATTGCACCTTTACCTGCCATATGGCTCGATTCCAGAGCATGGTGACCTTCCTTTCAAGGATGCACATTGGCTCGATTTGGAACTCTCCTTCGGGTTCCACCTGAATCACATCCCAATCAATCACATGGTTAGGGTCATGTACATATTTCTTTAGCAAATAAACATGAAAAACATCATGAGGTCTAGTGCTAGCAGGAAATGCAAGTCTATTTGCAACAAGCCCTATTCTTTCAAGCACTTCAAAAGGCCCACAATATCTAGGGGGCAACTTTGCACAACTTTCAAGCTTCAAAGAACTCTTCTTTTCCCTCACTCTCATATAAACATGATCCCCAACACAAAATTCTCTGTGCACCTTGTGCTTATCGGCATAGCTCTTATGTCTGTCTTGGGATGCCTTGAGATTCTGCCTACTCTTTTCAACCTCTCGCTCCATCTCCTTGAGAAATTTCGGCCCAAGCACAATCATGTTCACAGGATTATCCCAAGTCACAGGTGTCCTACACCTTCTGCCATACAAAGCTTCACATGGACTCATCCCCAAGGATGCTTGTTGTCCATTGTTGTATGCAAATTCTACCAAGTGTAAGTAGTCTTCCCACTTGGTTACCTTTTCCATCACATACATGTGAAGCATGTCTTCCATCACTTGATTCATCCTCTTTGTCTGACCATCAATCTGAGGATGGTAAGCAGTGCTGAAATTGAACTTTGTACCCAAACATGCAAACAACCCCTTCCAAAAATTGGAAGTGAACTTGGCATCCCTGTCGGAAACTATTGTATTAGGAAATCCATGCAACTCGAAAATCTCCTTCATGAATATTTCTTCAATGTCATCAGTCTTATGTGTGGACTTAACAGGTATAAAATGTGTTGCCTTTGTCAACTTATCCACCACAACCTTGATGTAATCATGTTGTCTCCAAGTCATTGGAAAACCTATAATGAAGTCCATGGAAATAACTTCCCATTTCCATTTTGGGACTGGAAAAGGCTACAACAAACGTGTTGGGTGTTGATGCTCAACCTTCACCTGTTGACATTTCATGCACCTTGAAATGTATTCAGCAATATCCTTTTTCATTCCTGGCCAGAAATACTGCTTTCTGGTTGTAGCAATTGTCTTCTGGTATCCTGGATGACCAGAATATGGAGCTTGATGGATCTTATCCATAACAACTCTCCTCAAATCGGATACATGTGGAATATAAATTTTGTTCTTGTAGGTAAGAATCCCATCTTCTTCCAATTTATATCCCTCATAATATATCTTCTCAAGATTCTGCTGCTGCAATTTTTCCTTGGCCTACAAACATAATTCATCTTCAGCAGTATGATTAACAATTTGTTGTCTCGAGTCTAATTGGAAAATTATAAAAGATTCCACATGCACTTTCCTACTACGTGCATCAACCACTTTGTTCTCTTTCCCTTTTATGTGTTTGATCTCAAAATCAAACTCACATAAAAATTCCAGCCATCTAGCTCGTCTAGAATTTAGTGTTAGCTCATCAAATAAAAATTTCAGACCACAGTGGTCTGTCCTTAACTCAAATTTTCTCCCCATTAAGTAGTGCCTCCACATCTTGAGAGCATGTACTATGGCCGCAAGTTCTAATTCATGAGCGACATAATTCTTCTCATGATATTTCAACTTCCTTGACTTGTAACATACCACATGGATGTCTTGCATAACAACTCCTCCAAGTCCTTGACCGCATGCATCAATACACACCACAAAGTCCTTTTCTGGGTCTACAATTTTCAGAATGGGTGCACTTATGAGAAGATTCTTCAACTACTCGAAGCTTCCCTCACATTTAGGTGTCCATTCAAATTTCATCCCCTTCCTTTGCAAAGAAGTGACAAGATGTGAAACCTTGGAGAATCCTTCAATGAACCTCCTGTAATATCCTACAAGCCCCATAAACGACCTTACATATGTCACATTCCTTAGAGTTGGCCAATTCATGATGGACTCAATCTTCTCAGGTTCCACAGATATGCCTTCATCTGATATGATGTGGCCCAAGTAATGAATTCTATCTTTATAGAAGTCACACTTACTCAACTTGGCATACAACTTATGCTCTCTCAACAATTGTAGTACAATTCTCAGGTGTTCTTCATGCTCTTCCTCATTCTTTGACTATATAAGAATGTCATCAAGAAAGACAAGAACAAACTTGTCCAAATACCTGCTGAAAACACTATTCATAAGGCACATAAAGGTAGCTGGTGCACTTGTGAGGCCAAATGGCACCACTACAAACTCATAGTGACCATACCTTGTTCTGAAGGTTGTCTTATGAATATCTTCATCCTTAATCCTTATCTGATGGTAACCAGACCTCAAGTCAATCTTGGAAAACACCTTTGCTCCTCTCATATGATAAAAAAGATCATCAATTCAAGGTAAAGGATACTTGTTCTTCACTGTTACTTTGTTCAGCTGTCTATAATCAATACAAAACCTACATGTACCATCTTTCTTATTTACAAACAAAACTGGTGCTCCCCAAGGAGACACACTCGACCTGATATACTTCTTTTCCAACAATTCCTGAAGCTACATCTTCATCTCTAACAACTCTGATGTGCTCATCCTGTAGGGTTCCTTAGACACTGGTACTGGTCCTGGCACAAGATCAATGGTGAAATCAATATCCCTCTTTGGGGAAATCCTGGAACATTATCAGGAAAAACATCCCTGAATTCCTATAACACATGAAAATCCTCCAACCTAGGAGCTTCATTCTATGTTTCCTCCAAAACATGGGCTGCATATAAATGACAACATTTCCTACATAACTTCTTCAGCTACATGGCTGAAATCTGCCTAATAGAAACCACTTTCGGAATGCCTCTTACCACTCTTGGGTGTCCTTCTCCATCCATGCATTCAAAACTCTTATTGTGACAGTCAAGTTTTACTATGTGAGCTTCTAGCCAATCCATTCCAATGAGAATGCCATAGGAACCAACTGGTAGAACATTCAGATTTGCATAAGTCACTAACCCATTCATCTCTAATGGGAATTTTCTACAATCTCTCTGACTCTCCTCTTGGTTCCAGTGGCTAGTTGAACTAACCATGGCTTATTATACTTTAACTTCTTAAAATCACAAACTTCAACAATCCTAGGAGTAATATAACTGTGAGTAGATCTAGGTTCAATCAAAACAGAGACAGATTGCTCAACAATATTACCTGGAACCTCAACCACAGTTGACTGGCAACCTGCATGGCGGTCCTCCAGTGCTGCATAAATCCTAGGGGCAACCCTTGCAACTTGACCCATTGTTTTAGCTTCCTGAATGTTTTAAGTTGTACTTACATACCCCTCCTCATGAGGACAGTTTCTATGTATGTGGGGTCCTCCACATCTCCATCATTGGGGAGGTTCTATGTTCGGTTGTGGATCTCTTGGCTTTTCCCCTATCACTTTGGCTGGCTGATTTCTAAAGTTGGAAGGTTTGAAACCTTTCTTTATTTGTCAAACTTCTCATTCTTCTTTTCCTTCCAAGCATTATGATGATCAGACTTGCCTTTGTTCTGGTCATAACAAAACTTAGCCTTCCTGATGGTCTCTTCTAGAGTTTTGGGCTCATCAAACTCTATTTTGTCTTTGTAAGACTGAGGTAATCCACTTAGAAAATGTTGGATCTTCACCTTCTCATATTTGATGTACCTGACATACCTTAAAAACTCCAAAAACTTATTGGCATCTTCCTCCATTGTCATCTATCCCAATCTCAGCTCATTGAAATCCTTAATTTTATCATCATAGTACCCGTCATAGAGGTATTTCTGCTTGAAATACTTCTTGAATTGTTTCCACCTAAATCTTCTTTCACTGGTATACTCTACTTGTTAGAGGTGCTTCCACCAAATGGATTTTCTTCCATTCAGATTGAAGATGGCAACCCTTTCCTTCACATTTCCTGAATAGTCCTAGACTTGGAAATACTTCCTCATCCCAAGAAGACAAGCTTTAGCTTCTTGACCAGTATTTATCTCACCAGTAAAGGTAGGAGGCTTAACCTTCATCTCAAGAGTTGTTCCTATGGTGCCTCTTTCTCTTACTCTTGTGAAAAGAAGATCTTGAACCCCCATTGGATTCTTCTGAGTCAGAGGATCCATTAGAAGTCATTTTCCTTCTTCTATCACTGCTCTTACTTCCTTCTAGATTTACTGTCCCATTCCTAGATTCCATCTTTCTTTGTAAATCTATCAAACTCTGCAGCATGGTTGCATTCAACTGATTCTTATCTTCCTGAGCTTTGACCAAACTTTCATTGTTTTCTATGTAACTCTGCATTTCCACCCTTAGGCTTCTCATCGTGGATGCAAAATCTAGTGGGGTATCCCAATATCTCCTTCCATTAGACTCGGTTTCATCATTTCCCACTCTAATGTTATCACCCATAACGTCTTCCTCATTCTCATGGGGATATCGTACATCATTCCCGCTGTAGGTTCTTATGGATTGAGCTAAAACCCACATTTCTAATCTGCACTATGACTCTGCAAAAATGTGTTAATAAACATGTTTGTTAGATGCATGATAATTTTCAAAAAAGTAAAAACACCGCTAGCTGCAATACTACAACCAATAGTTCTGGAAACTATTTACATGGCCCATCTAGGCCCAATATTGCAACCATTAGCTTTGATACCACACTGTAGTGTACTACAATGTTGGTATCATAGGGTTCCCTTATCTCTTTCACTATCCAGTCTGGCCCATCCAGGCCCAATGCTGTAAACCTGGCTTTGATACCACACAATAACATCCCCATACTCCATAATGCAGATTATTTAAATTTTTTTTCTTAAAGAACCTCTTTGTTCTTCTGTCAGAAACTGGGTATGGACGTTAACCTACTCTCCAACCTTCATCTTGGGCTTAGAACCACTATAATAGTCGTTCCTCCCTTCAATTATCCATTCTGCATCTAGAATGGCCATTTTCGAACTAACCTTTCCCTTTCCACACTGGCGACCCTGAAACTCGGGAATCGAAACTTCAAGATTTCGACGAAGTGAATGGTCTAACTTTCACCTTCCACCCTTCCGTACTTTTTCCTTCCTCCTTTGGAACCTGGAAATTGAAACTTCCCCAGTTCAACAAAGCAAAAGGTTCAACTTCTGCCTTCCGCCTTCGGAACCCAAAAATCAGAACTTCAACAATGCGACGAAACAAAAGGTTCAACTTCTGCCTTCCTCACTTCCACCTTCGGAACCCAGAAATTGGAACTTCAACAATGCGATGAAATGAAAGGTTCAACTTCTGCCTTTCGCACTTCCACACTTTCACCTTTCGCCTTTGAAACTCGGAAATCAGAACTTCAATAATTCAACGGAACGAAAATTTCAACTTCCGCCTTTCGCACTTCCGCACTTCGACCTTCTGCCTTCGGAACCCGGAAATCGAAATTTCAACAATGCGATAAAATGAAAGGTTCAACTTCCACCTTCAAGACTCGGAAATCAGAACTTCAATAATTCGACGGAATGAAAGGTTCAGCTTCTGCCTTCTGCAAGAGGACCCCGGGGTGCGGAAGCACAATATTTCTGCCCCTTTTAACTGTTCCCTTTCAACTTCTGCCTTCTTCCTTTCCTATGTGGATTCCAAAGGGCGGAAACACTAAGTCATAAGCATTCTGACCTCTGCAACAGGATTCCATCCTCCAGGAACTCAAGCAAAAATGCATAGAAACATCTAAAGCAAAAGCAGATATAAAATGCAAAAAAGTACACACAAGTAAACATCTGCTTCATTATCAATAAGCATTCAATCATGAACATAAAAATTGATAGGAAAATATGTTGCACAAACAACATAGTAAGGAATACTTATCGTGAAGGATGAAGCTGTCATGCAACTAGCTATCTAGCTGCAACGTTCCACCCAACCATAGGCCAATGTGTTCTTTAATCACTCAACACCACTGCCACCCCTGAGCTAAACATGATTCCACAAGGAACTAGGGAACATGCAAAATCACACACAGCCAGATGATTTAACACACAGTTAATCCAACACCTAGTTGGACTTATCACACTGTCCAGCCAAGCCAACACCTAGTTGGGTTAATAGGCTACATGTTATCAAGCCAACACATGCATTCAGGACTAGCCACACCAACAGATCGATTCATAGGTCTCAAGGCCAAGCCACCGTTCACAGTTGGGTTAAAAGGTTCTCCAGCCAAGGATTCCACACAAGGCTAAATGCACAACAAGACTCGGCCAAACCAAGATCCAATTGAATTTACATGCCCCAAGGCCAAGCCAATCTCCCTTGGGTTAATAGGCTACTAAGGCAGTGGAAAGGTAAAATGGCTAAGCTAATGGCTCTTTCAAGAACTAAGATACCTCCACAAGATCTATCTAGTCTGGCATCCACATTACCTGCATCCCAACACAAGGTAGCATCCCTTTCTCTGCTCAACAATCCTTCAGTCTATGCCTCCCTTCTAGTGCTCTTCAGGGCATGCAGTAAGGATCTACCAGCCACTCCTATATTTTCTTGAGGTTCCTCTCTGCATTAGGTTAACAAGCCCATTCCTCGTCTCTTCCATTCCTCATTCTTGCATACAAATCAGACCCAAAACCAAGGTACGCAACACAAAAACCACACTATAAATCAGCAAAACAGCCTCCTCATTGTCACATGGGGAAAACACTGTAACAAAGGATTTCCACTGTGAGAAAACACCACGCTGGGGAAACCACAAATGACCACACTTTCTCACAAAATCGAGTGATCTCCATTGCTCAATTTCTCAGCAAAACAAAAGCGAGCTTCTCTGTCAGGCAAAATGACCAAAACGATGAATGTTGAACAACAGATTGACAATCACAGACAAAAAACACGGTTCTGCCAACGGGGTAAATACACAACGCGCATGAGCATCCTGGAGAGAGTGATCGAATGGTTTGAATGAATGATCAAGGAGAGTGGGAAAAACCCAAATGCGATCTTCTCTAACGGATTGGGCACACATCACATGCTTGCTTCCTGCAGAAGCAAAAGTGCGGTTTCCCCCAGACTGCAAGCCTGCACATACTGCAGTTTGCCATGCCCTGCACTGCCCCAATAATTAACTGTCTCAACCACCTCCTAGAAGGAATAAATGATTGAGGACAGAGGACAAAGGGTAGTTGAGGGTCCATAGGTTCTCCCATTGACATCTGGCCTCACCCTAAAGCTTAAAGGTTGATTGACTGTAACACCCCGATTTTGACCCCGTTTGCATTAAAAAAGTTTATGATGTATATATTGTAATTAATTGTGGTGTGGAGCGAAAAGCAAAATCCCCACCATCAATTTAATGTTTTATGTTCCTGCGATTAAAATTATTGCCGATGGTATATCGTGCTATCCGGCACATTATAATTTTTTGCATCATGTAAATATGCATTTTAATTAAAATACCCACAACCAACTATGTCAATGCAACCATAATGAAAAGGACATGATTTTCCTAAGGAATAGGTAGGGAAATTATTTAAAGCTTTGGGCCAATGGGGAAAAGCCAAATGTCAAAGGGAGAACCCATGAAACAGTCAACTACCTTTCTTGTCTCATTCACCCAATCATTTAATTCTTCCAGAAATTGGTTGAAGCAGTTATTGCATGGGGATGGGAGGAGTATGGGCAGGAAATTCGAATTTGGGGAAAACCCATTTTTTGGAAAATCAATTTTGAATTTTGGGGCAAGTAAACACCCAAAAATGCATGCCATTGGGATACATCCACGTTCTTCATTTTTTGCTCACGCAGCGAAGCTTGGGAGCTGTTTTCAACTCCACGATTTTTCCTGTGGTATCCTCTCCTTCACAATTGGGCTCTTGGGTGTTTTCCTCATCATCATTCACCCACGTTGGGGCTCTCTCAAGCGGCTGGGAATTTCCTGAGTGTGAAATCCACGATTTTGGATTTGCTGTGTATTTCTTCCTCACGTGGATAGTCGTTCTTCATTCTCTGGAGTCTGAGAATTCGTTTTTGTGATGTTCTTGTGGTTGGGTTCTTCCCCAACGATTTCTGTTGCATTTCCCCAATGGTTGCCAAGCTGAAAATCGTTTTTGTGTTTCCCAGTGATTTAGAGGAGAGACCACATCCTCTTGGGTGTTGTTGTTGACTTCATTTTTGGCCACGTTAGGGCCAAAACGTCCTTGGGAGACGATTTGTTGTTAGTGGGTTGTTCTTACCCTCCTTGGAAACTAATTTTGTGGACGAACTGTTTTCCTCAACCCAGAAATGGTGTATATTGTTGTGTATGCAATTGGTCTTTGGACTATGTAGGATTTGAAAGAGTCTTCTTGACAAACCTAGTGTTTTGGAGGAGCCTCATAGACAGAGCTAGAGGGATGGCTCTCTTCTCTACACCCCCTGAATAGCATTAGAAAGGAAGTCATGTCCTGAGGGACTGTGCAACAGAGAAGGGAATGATTCCTTTTGTTGGGTGTGTGTGGATGTCTTAGGAGTCAATATAGTTTTGGTGTAGGCATCCTTAGCTCTTCAATGATCCCACTAGCTTAGCAAACAATGCTTCCATCTCCTGATGACCTAATAAACCCAACTTGTTGGCTTGGTTATGTGTTGTTGTGTACTCTCGGTTTGATAAACCCAACCGTGTTGGCTTGAATGACTTTTGGCATATCTTTGGCTATGTGTGAGCCTGCTTAGTTTCTTTATTCCTTGGGGGATCATGCCCATCTCGGGGGTGGTAGTGTGGCCGAGATATTAAGGAGCACAATGGCCTATGGTTGGGTGGAACATTGCAGCAACGTAGCTGGTTGTGGACGAGTTTCTTCATAAGATAAGTATTCTTGTCTATTTCATCTCTGCAGTTGTATTTGATGTTTAATGAAAATGATGAACAGGCTAAATGCTTGAATGGAATGTAGTTTGCTTTCGTTGTATGATAAATAATTAGGCATCTATGCATGTTTTAGTTCAAAGCATTTCAATTTCTATCATGTGTATGTTCATGGGGCTAGTTTCCCGGGTTGATAGCAGCATCGGTAGCGTCCTCTTCGCTGGTCGGAGGGTTGGGGACGTTACACTAACTCCCCTCCCTATTCCTATGAAATCATGCCCCCCATCTCTTTCAAGTTGCAATGCATAGCTAGTTGTACTTTATTATTGATTTCAGAAATACGTGATATATCAAAAACATGCTGTGCATAACCAACACAATGAACCATAGGCATCCTTCTTGATCACCTATTTACAAAGAATCCATCAATGACAGGGCCTTGGCCTTGAACTCTTTGCCATGATTCATACAATATATACATCATGTGCAATCAAAATACCATGGGTTGAAAACCGGGGTGTTACACTTCCTTTCCCCATCTGTGACTATCTTTAGAGTAAATGCTAAGAGGACTGACACCTTGAAGCATATATGAGAGTGTTGAATAATGAAATTGTATATTATCATGGATCTTCAATTGATTCCAGTACTTCTATCGCCCTGAAGGTTCCCACTTTGAAATGTCAAATAAACAATTAATTCCTCTAGCCATAATTCAATTCCTTACTTATTCTAGTGTTGGCTTTGATTCGAGAGGAGCTCGCCCCATAATTATGTATATCCATATGTCAAATTTTCTTCTTTTTTTCTTTTTTCTATTTTTTTTCTTTTTTTCGAGAAGTACTATCATAAGTCAATTCCTTAATTCTTCTAGTGCTAGATTTCATGAAAGAGGATTTTGTCCCATAATTGAGTCCATCTGTATGTCAATTTATTTACCATATCCAGAAATCCAATACAATATTTCCTAAATTAGCTTTCCATCTACTTGGAATAAACTCTAGATGCACGTTCCTCTACCTTCCCATGTGCTCTAGTTTATACATCTTGATTTGAGGCCCCTCAAATACGTTTTCCTCGTAACATCTTTCCACCATTCACTTTTCCCAATGGTAAGCCTCCACGAAATTTTGGCTCCCAAGGACAAATTGACTAAACTTAAATATTTTATCCCTATCACTCCATTGATTGGAGGGGCTCTAACAATTACTCATATAACTAACTGAAACCTTTTTTTGATTGGCCTGACCCACTTTCCATAGGACTATTCGAATCTCCTTGCCAATGTTATTCATAATGTGGACTACAGAAAGAAGAGTGGAACAATGATATATGAGAGAAGAGGAAATAATCGACTTGATCACAATAATATTACCAATGAGATTCAAGCATTGTTCCCCCCAGTTATATTTTATTTCTTATCTTTTAATAACATGATCCCAATCAAACTAATTTGGGATAACAGTAAAATAGGTGTGCCTAAATACAAGATATGTGTTGCAATAACATAGACAAAGTATTCCAACTCAACAGTTGACTTTTCCCTGAATTGACCTAACCTCCCGAGGGTTCCACAAAAAATTCAAAGGCCAACTTAAACATGTATGCATTCACCATGGATTCCCCGCCCATGAAGAGAGTACCATCATCAAATTGGGCATGGTTAAGAGATTTAAATCCTCATGAAATAAGCTTTCTTTCTAGATTCCCTTTTTCCCTTTCCTTCTCCAATTTTTTGTTGAAGGTCTCTACCATGAAAGAAATGGAGAAAAGAGAAAGAGTGAATCCCAGTCTAATACCTCTTGATCTTTGGAAAAAAAATTATTGGTTAACCATCAACCAAGGGTGCTATCATAAGTCGCATTATGCAAGCTTTAATGCACCTGATGAACTTCACAAAAAAACCAAATATTTCCATAACAAAATATATAAAACTATGTCTAGCTCTATCAAAGGCATTAGATAGGTCTATTTTAATAATCGTACATTTGTCCCTCTATTGTGACTTGAGTGGATTGCCTCTTGTACTAGGATAATGTTGTTAGAAATATATTTCTCTTCCATGAATCTCCCTTGTTTCTAATAAATTTTCTTGGGAAGAAAAGTCTTGACCCTAACAACCAAGTTATGTTTTTTATCTAGTATCTTATACGTGGCATTGCATAGAGAATTTTTCCTGAAGCGAGAAAGTGAGGTGGGTTTTGTGTCTTTAAGAACCAAACTATGGAAAAAGAGTTTGTTGAACCCCTGATTTTGTCCCTCCTTTTGGTCCAATTTATAATTTTGTAGAGATTTGATTCTATGATATGCAAACATGCTCTGAAAATGTGTCTAGTAATTTGGGCCAAGGGCTTTGTCTGGTTCCAAGCTCCAAATGGCCTCCACTATTTCACTTTTCTAGATATCCTTTTCAAGAAAGAGATTATCCTTATTGCTTATGGTAATGGGAACATTTTGAAGTGTCATTTCCTTTTCAGGTGAACTTGTACTACCTATTTCTATATAAATAGGATTAAAATGATTGTACACCTATTCCTTAACTACATTGCAATTTGTAATCTGCATTACACTGAACTAATGTATTTCCTTGATATCGTTTTTATGCAAACTTTCCTTGGCTTGTTTATGGATGTAGGTAATATTTCTATACCTACTTTTAGTTACATGCTTCTAGATTTGAGGTGTCAAAGTTATTCCTTGTAACGTACTCGACAACCTCTTGACACGTTATCTATCCATGGGGTACTCGATTCCACATATAAAAATCTATCTATGATACCAATTTTGAATTTTACATTGACTTTTTATACCATTAATTTTAATAGCGGAAGGAAATATATATAGCAGCCAATTAACTAAAATACCCATTATAACTTATGTAGGCATTCTTAACATGAATACATCCATTCCATGTCCATTAAATCCATGCACACAAACATTTCCCCAAATAGTAAATTAAATAAATACATATATCAAATATCAACCAAGGCATTCATACACAATTGATAAACTTATCTTTTAAAGAGAATACCCCTCCAATTGGATGCAAATGAAGGGTGTTCCTCCTAGCCACAAGCACTCTTTCACGCTATCTCTTTATATGACAAGGTCGCCCCCAAGATGGGGCTATTACTTCGGAAGGATGAATGGGCTAGTTGGATGAAACTATATTGTAGTGAATAAGTAATTATATTCTTTCCTTCTAATAAACACAATAAATCGATGATCACTTAAAGTGATAGTCTAGGCATATGGACGTAGTAGGGTATAGCCCTAAAACAAATATTTGCAATATGTTATGTAGGAGGATCAAAGCCAAAAGAAAATCCCACTATGGTAAGAAGCTTACATTTGCGCTTTACCAAACATCCCCTGCCAAGTTATGAAATCTTTACGAAACTTCTAAGTTCAACCCCAAGACTATCGTGTTGGGAATTTTTTGTGAGAAACAAGAACCATTTCCATAATTTCAAGGAATGGCCACATTGAAATGGTTATGTTAATCATCCTAAGTGCATAGTTTTTAAATAATCATTTATGTAGCAAACATGTGCATTGTTAGCCTTGCATATGTAGTTGGAGGTAAGGTATTGTTTCTCCGTGTAACACCTAGAAATATCACATTCATATTTGGACTGGATTGGGATTATCATTGTGAAATGATGTTATTGGATATTTGGTAACGCATAAATATAAACACATAATAGGCTTTTCCCCTGATGCCAATAGAAACAAGGAAAGCCAACATGTTCCCCATAATCAAAATTTACCAATTAAAACACAACTTCTACAAACATAGTTTTTAGCAATGATTTTAATAGTTACTTAATCTAAAACCCTATGAAAAAGCATACACCATAACTACATTTACTACCATCAAATGACCAAATCAAGGAGAGGGTTGTAAATTAATAAAAATCCATTAGAATGGTCATAATTAAGGTGGACTGATTGCAATAAACTTGGCTAAGGATCAAAGGAAACCACATTTACAAATATATGCTTTACATCTTCTTCTTTATCACACGAAAGTAAAGGCCATCAATGCGTCATATTCTAGTTATTATGTATTTGATAATGAAGCCTTTGAAAAAAATGAACCATCTAATTACTATATGTTTGATACACAAAGTGATCTTTATTTAACATCGATCATTTTTATCTTCATGTCTTTTATATAATTCAATTTCATTTTTTAGGTCTATACAAATGCCATAAGCTAAACATTAAATATCAAAATATATAATTAATTCTACTTTTTGTAAGTCTATATGAATCTCCTTACCTAAACATTAAATGTCATAATATAAATAATATGGATTTACACCATGAAATATTATACCCAAAAATCAAAGATAAAAAGTAGGCAAAACACTAAGCTATCAACATTGACACCAAACCCTATTTTGAGGTAAACATAATAAAACCCACTAAACATACACATCACGATATACGGTTAAAGTACATATTTATGATCTCATAAAGTTAACATAAAATACAAGGCGGAATGAAATTAAAATAAACTTATTAAAAGTTAAAGTAAAACATATATATAGGAAACAGAAAGAAAAAATTTATTAAATAAATAATAAAAATTAAAATTAAAATTAAACATTTAATTTTTTTTAAACAATATTTTTCCTTTCAAAATGGTTATACGGTGTGATCATGCTCCATAAATGAAATGAAATTGAACTTAAAGTAAAACATATACATGTTGGAAATAGAATATTATTTGCATTAAATAAATAAATATATCATTAAAAAATACTCTTAAAAATAATTAATTTTTTTAAAAGAATAATATTTTTCATTTTAAAATGGTTATACCATGTGATCATGGTCATAGATGAAGGAGTCTAATTATATTATGTATATATGGAATATGATTTACTTTAACTAGCACACCCACATAGTTTGTGGTTGGATCAAGTCAATAAGGATTAAATAGTTAAGAGATAGTTATGAAATTGAAGACACTTTGGATTATTTTTTGTATTTCTCATATTCTTCTAGTTAAACGGGTTCAACTGTGACCGACCTGGCTTATCTCCTTACCACCGACACTCACTCCCTCCATACCCACTGGGTTTGTCCGTGTCCGGGCTGTTCCTTATGGTGTCCGACCGGGCAGGCGGTACTCTGTGATACCACCTCTCGGTCGGCGCTGAAGCATCTGATGCGGAGGCGCTCCTTTAATTCTGATCATCAACTTTCACTGATTTTCCTTTCTTCCAATCAGCTTCTGCATCATCCTGATCTTCTCCCTGATCAGAATCGAAATTGGAGTCCTCGGGATACTTCCCTAACTAGGCTGTTGTCCCCTTTCATTACTGTCCATCTTTGCCACCCCCGTAGCTCTATTTTCTTAACCATTTCCGACCCCCCCCCCCCCCCCCCCCCCCCCCCCCCCCC